>CAUYQV010023198.1:0-24135 GCA_963574575.1 Galagoides demidoff | reverse complement strand
CACAACGCCCGGCCATTTTTTTGGTTGCAGCCATCATTGTTGTTTGGCGGGCCCAGGCTGGGGATTCGAACCCGCCACCTTAGGTGTACGTGGCTGGCGCCTTAGCCGATTGAGCCACAGGCGCCGAGCCCATATGAAGTCTTAATTGAGCATACAGTCATAATATGTATGCTCACAATACACATCATTGGTGTCAGCAGTTTATAGCAATATATATAATATATATATATAATATAATAGTATAATATATAACATAAAAATGTATATTACTCTTATCAACGGTTTATATTCGAAAGTTATTTAATATATTTCAAAATAAGACAAGGGTATAACATAAACCATATAATTCAAAATAGACAAGTGGGCCAAGCACAGTGGCTCACACCTGTAAAACCAGCACTCTGGTCGGCTGAGCTCACAAGTTTGAGACCAGCCTGAGCCAGAGTGAGACCCCATCCCTAAAAATAGCCGGGTGTTGTGTCAGGCATCTGTAGTCCCAGCTACTCGAGAGGCTGAGGCAAGAGAATTGCTTTAGCCCAAGACTCTGAGGTTGCTATAAGCCATGATGCCAGGGGCACAAGAGAGACTCTGTCTCAAAACAAAAACAACAACAAGGCTCGGCGGCACCCATAGCACAGTGGTTATGGCACCAGCTACACACACCCAGGCTGGTGAGTTCAAACCCAGACTATGCCTGCTAAACAACAATGACAACTACAACAAAAAAACAGCCAGGTGTTGTGGAAGGTACCTGTAGTCCCAGCTACTTGGGAGGCTGAGACAAGACAATCACTTCAGCCCAAGAGTTTGAGGATGCTGTGAGCTGTGACACCACGACACTCTACCAAGGGTCACATAGTGACTCTGTCTCAAAAACAAAAACAAAAACAAAGTAAAGGGTGGTGCCTGTGGTTCAGTGGGTAGGGTGCTGACCTCATATGCCAAGGGTGGCAGGTTTGAACCTGGCCCTGGCCAAACTGCAACAAAAAAATAGCTGGGCGTTATGGTGGGAGCCTATAGTCCCAGCTACTAGGGAGGCTGAGGCAAGAGAATCACCTAAGCCCAAGAGTTGGAGGTTGCTGTGAGCTATGATGCCACAGCACTCTACCCAGGGCAATAAAGTTGAGACTGTCTCTACCAAAAAAAAAAAAAAAAAAACCCAAAACACAAAGTAGACAAGTGGGAGGAGGTATCTTATGTTAATGTGGTAAAAAATAAGACTGGCTCATCAGTTTTCCTCCACTGAACCACTTCTTTATCAGCTCCCATTTTTATCTATACTTCAGAGCAACTTTTTCCTAGTAGAGAAAAAAACAAATAAATTAGTTCCAATATTATAACCAGACAATTGGAAAAGCAGGTTTTACTTTTTGTCCATCCTTCATTAAGGTCAGAGAGGGGAACCTAAGCACACGACTTAAGGAATGGTTGACAAAGCAGTGTTTCTTCCTAAAACTTTTATCCAATCAGAATTTCTTTCTTTTTTTTTGAGACAGAGCCTTAAACTGTCCCCCTGCGTAGAGTACGTGGCATCACAGCTCACAGCAACCAACTCCTGGGCTCAAATGAGCCTCCTGCCTCAGCCTCCCAAGTAGCTGGGACCACAGGTGCCCGCCACAATGCCTGGCTTTTTTTTTTTTTTTTGGTTGCAGCTGTCATTGTTGTTTGGCGGGCCTGGGTTGGATTCGAACCCGCCACCTTAGTTGTATGTGGCTGGTGCCTTAGCCACTTGAGGCACAGGTGCCCAGCCCTAATCAGAATTTCTTAAGCAGCAGATAACATAGATAGTGACAACCACTATTCAATTCAAAAGGTGCTCTTAAAGATAAGTAAGTAGCACTGGGCTGGGCACAGTGGCTCACACCTGTAATCCTAGCACTCTGGGAGGCCGAGGCGGGACGACTGCTTGAGCTCAGGAGTTTGAGACCAGCCTGAGCAAGAGAAAGACCCTGTCTCTAAAAAATAGCCGGGCATTATAGGGCCCGTAATCCCTGCTACTTGGAAGGCTGAGGCAACAGAATCACTTAAGCCCAAGATTTGAGGTTGCTGTGAGCTGTGACACCACAGCACTCTACCCCAGAGTGACTGAGACTGTGTCTTAAAAAAAAAAAAATTAGTATTTTACAATAATAAAGCATCAAAAGGATTACCATTTCTACAGCACAGTTATAGATGAGCTTCTCTGCTGTCACGCTGTTGATTTCATCAATAAACCTCTGTTTGTCAGAGAAGAAGCGGGTCAGCTTCTCTGTAAGTTTCTTGCACATGGCGATGCAGAATTTATACCGTTCATTCAGAGTTCTGACAACTGGAAATAAATTGAGATGGGAACTAAATTTGGTTTTCCTCCAGAAATAAAGACACTGTGACATGAACCTTTCCTGCTGATACAAGGAAGGTGACACTAAATGATCATTTAAAAAAAGGACTAGAAACAGGATTCTTTCATACATTCTCTCTTTTAGTATAAAAAGATTAAGAATAAAGCACTTCTGACTTCTCTGTGAATCAGTTAAATGATGAAAAACTAAAAACCCAGCATTTTCTCCCTATTAAGAATACTGAGCCCAGGCGTGGTGGCTCACACCTATAATCCCAACTACTTGGGAAGCTGAGGTGTGAGGGTCCCTTGAAGCCAGGAGTTTGAGATCAGCGTGGGAACACAATGAGATGCTGTCTCTAAAATAAATATATATACATACATATATAAAATAAATATATGTATATGGAAGAATTAACCAGCTATGGTAGTACGTGCCTGGCTACTTGGGAGGCTGAGGTAGGAGGGTCACTTGAGCCCAAGAGTGTGAGGCTGCAGTGAGCTATAATACTGTCACTGCCCTTCAGCCTGGGGTCACAGAGTTAGACCTCTCAAAAAAAAAAAAAAGTATATTGAACAACCCAGTGATTCCTCATCAAAACCTGTTCCTCTTGGTGTGAGAGGGAAGCGCAACTCAGGACTCTGCAATCACTCACTGTCTTCTCCTCTCATACCTTGTTTCACAGCTGTGGATGGGCTCAGTTTCCCAGACTTGATCTGAGCTTTGGCAAGATGCAGAGAAGCCGCCAGCAGCTGTGCTGCCTTCATGTATAACACCAGCTGCTCCACCCTCCTGCCACAGAAGACAGGAGCACAGTGTTACCTTGTGAACCAGTAAGAGCTGGTGCTTCACACATCAGGTCACCATTAAAATAGCCTTTCTACAGGGACCACATCCTCCTTGATTTCTTAATGCACAAAACTCCTCAAAGAATGGAGAAAGGTGGGTGTGTTTTGAAAACAAAAGATACACATGGGTAAAAATCAATACAATCTCTTTATCATCAAATATCCTCAATGGTGTAATTTACAGGGAAAAGGCAATACATTGCATAACCTCAAAGTCTCAGCTCAGACAGTGAAATCTAATACAATGAAATAACGCATGAGACATGATCATCCATCAGTGGATGATGATTCCTACACCTCAGACAGTTTAGAGAAAGGATGAAGAATCCGGAAATGAACACAAAGGGGGAACCTACCCCCAGTCTTTACTCAGCTGACTGATCTGGTCTACAACCACACTCTCTTGAATCTGGTACAGAGACACTGCTGACGTGTACAGCTCAGGGTCTCCTCCCCGGATGGCGGTCAGGTCCAGCACGCAGTCGGTGAACATGAGCATTGCGTTCAGATGGCGCAGGGTGTCTGTGTGTTCACGCTGCAGCAAAGCCAACTTGTTTTAGAAAATCTCAGATTAAGAACAGGGACATACTCATTTCTGTATATAAACCATGGCCATGGCTAATGCTTTTCTATAATTTCAGAATGACCAAAGGAGATTTTTAAATTTCAGAAAGCTGGTAAGAAAACAAACACAAACAATTGCAGGCGTGCACATTTATGTATACATATCAGGGAAGGTCCAAATATAAGAGGTTACTGTTCTTTTATACCAGAAAAAAACATGAACAATTCAATCAATATATAGGAGATAAAAATAAGATAATGATATTCTCTGTGCACTAAATCACACTTTTTTTTTTTGAGACAGGAGTTTCACTTTGTCACCTTTGGTAGAGTGCTGTAGTGTCATAGCTCACGGCAACCTCAAACTCGGGCTCAAGAGATTCTCTTGCCTCACCCTCCTGGTGGCTGGACTACTGGAGCCCGCCACAATGCCCAGCTATTTTTAGAGACAAGGTCTTGCTGTGGCTTGGGCTGGTCTCAAACCTGTGAGCTCAGGCAATCCACTCACCTCGGCCTCCCCGGGTGCTAGGATTACAGGTGTGAGCCACCCTGCCTGGCCAGAAGTTACGTTTTTAGAACAAAGATTATGTTTAAATATCCCATAACCTATCCACGTGCCACTTCCTATGAACCACAGTTTGTTGCATGTCATTGTCAACATTATTATGAATATATAGCAGCAGTGTTTTCACATAGAAAAGAAAAAGGAGGGTGGCACCTGTGGCTCAGTGAGTAGGGTACCAGCCCCATATACCAAGGGTGGCAGGTTCAAACCCGGCCCCAGCCAAACTGCAACAAAAAATTGCCAGGTGTTGTGGTGGGTGCCTATAGTCCCAGCTGCTCAGGAGGCTGAGGCAAGAGAACTGCCTGAGCCCAAGAACTGGAGGTTGCTGTGAGCTGTGATGTCACAGCACTCTACCCAGAGTGACAAAGTGAGACTGTCTCTAAAAAAAAAAAAAAAAAGAAAAGAAAAGAAAAAGGAGTTAAAGAGAAGAACATAACTGTGTATCCTGTTCTTCTGCCATCACGGGAACATTCTCATATCACATCAACATTACAGTCTCCACTCTACCTCCATCAGCGTCTCCTCCGGCAGTTCAGGGGCTTCAAAGGTGATGAGCCCCTCTAGGCTGGGGGGTGAAGCACTGTAAGGCACGAATCTCAGGCTGGGAGCTGCCTCTGCTCCGGGAGGGGAAGAGCCCATGCCCAGCCCAGGTGGGGAGCCCAAACACATGCGGCCACTCGCAGAGCACAGAGAGCCTCCAGAGCTGCTGGACCCCACTGCAAGGAAGCACAGGACACAAGGCAGTGCCGAGTTAGGGCTCTCTCACCCACTCCTGCTCTCATGTGTTGAATAAAACTTACTACAGTAACATGTAAAATAAAGTCTGATCCCTTACCTGCGTTTAAGGACGTAAATAATTTTTATTTTTCCATGTTCATTTTTATTTATTATCCATATGTATACTTTATGTCAGACATCATCACAGCTACATTTTTATATTGTGTTTTGAACAAATTTATGTCATATCTATTACTCCTTTTTGCTCCATGGCCCTCACAATTTTTTTTTGTTTTTGGAGACAATCTCACTCTTGTTGCCCTGGGTGGAGTGCCCTGGTGTCATAGCTGATAGGAACCTCAAACTCTCAGACTTGAGCAATCCTCTTGCCTCTGCTTCTAGAGTAGCTGGGACGACAAGCACCCACCACAACACTCAGCTCGTTTTTCTATGTTTAGTGGAGCTGAGGTCTCGCTCTTGCTCAGGCAATCCACCCACCTTAGCCTCCCAGAGTGCTGGAGTTAAAGGCGTGAGCCAATCACCGGGGCCAGGCCTCACGATTGTAAGATTGTAACATTCGATGGCTCACTGGATTCACACACATAGTGTCTCTCTGGAGTCACTGACACTGTTGCTGCTTTTTATTCACATTACGAACAACACAGTAACAAAATGCAAACAGTTTTTCTTTCGAGTGATTTCTTTGTCATGAATACTCCAAAGTGGAATTATACAGGAATAGAAAGAATTACCACAGACCAATATTAAACTTTTTTTACAGTTCTTCCTAAGAATTACCACATAGTATTTTAACACAGCTGTGAGTAAGCACACAGATCCTGTTAAAAACCTCAATAGTGTTGGGCATTATACTTTAAAAACTTTGGTGTAGTTAGATATAAACTACTAGTTCCTTAAAATGGCATTTTCTTATTAAGATTATTAATTATCTTAAAAATAAGATTTTAGCTCTACTGTCTCCACAGAACTGGCTCCATGGGGGGAAGGCAGTAGGTGATGTACAAACATGAAACCCTGTCTGCTCGGCAGGCATCCTTCTCCACGTGGATGACTGATCCAGCATTATGATTTCCTGTTTTGTTGTTTATTTTTATTGTTTTGAGACAGAATCTCACTCTGTTGCCCTCAGTAGAGTGCTGTGGTGTCACAGCTCACAGCAACCTCAAACTGTTGGGCTTAAGTTATTCTCTTGCCTCAGCCTCTGAAGTAGCTGGGACTATAGGTGCTCGACACAATGCCCAGCTATTTTTTTGTTGCAGTTGTTTAGCTGGCCTGGGCCAGGTTCAAACTTGCCAGCCTCAGTGTACGTGGCTACAGCCCTAACCGCTGAGCTATGGGCGCTGAGCCAGCTTATTGTTTTGTTTTGTTTTTTAATTTTTTTAAAATTTAGTGTATTATTTTTATCTCACAAAGAAAAGCAAGCTTTGAGTATAAAAAGTTATGGTTTTAGGAAGAAGATTACGTTTTCCTTATCTTTGTTATCCTATGCTTATTAATTTGCTGCTACCTTCAATGGTAACTTTTTTTTTTTAAGAGACAGAGTCTCACTTTGTTGCCCTCAGTAGAGTGACATAGCATCACAGCTCACAGCAACCTCCAGCTCTTGGGCTTAGGTGATTCTCTTGCCTCAGCCCCCCAAGTAGCTAGGACTACAGGCACCTGCCACAATGCACAGCTATGTTTTGTTGCTCTTTGGCCGGGGCTGGGTTTGAACCCATAACCCTCGGTATATGGGGCCAGCGCCCTACTCACTGAGCCATAGGTGCCACCCCCTTCAACGGTAACTTTAGCACAGGAGAACTTCAAGGACACTAGATGCACTGTGTAAGACAACATCATCTGACTGATTTCAAGTCCATTCTAAATACTTTTTAAATTTTTGTTGTTAATAATGTATTTATGGAGCGTAAACGATAAAATAAATCTATTAGCCTGTCTAAATGCAAACACTGGGTTTCAAAGTACAAAAGTAAAATAAACGAATCTTAACTTTCTAAAAAATATAAACAACTTATCATTTTCAAGTATTTTACTGGATCTATAGGCAGTTCTTGAGTTACAAACATCAAATTTATGTACAACTCACTTAATGAACAGGGGCTATTACAGGCTATAGGAAAATGGACCTGTTTCAACTTACATACAAATTCAACTTGAGAATAAACCTACATAACCTATTTGTTTGTAACCTGGGGACTGCCTGTACTAAAGTAAGCCTTTGGATATGAAACCTGAGCAGCAACATGTGTGAGCTGATTTTTCACAGAGCAGCACATACATATTTTATCCTGATATATATTATATACAATGTATATCTGTAACATTTTAATACAGCACTTTCACTTAGTGGAGGGACCTGAGTTACCACAATGGCTCTTTACCAGAACACTACACTCCAAATTCCAGCCAAAGACTGGTATACGGCCCATGTTCCTCACCTGAGGTTGTTCTTGTCCGAAGGACCATGTGGGTACAAGGGGGGGCCGTGGCACTGTGTGGAGGGGACCCTACAGTGAAGAGGACAGCCCTAGAACTTGCCGCTGTCCCTGTAGGAGGCGCCAGCACACCACCACAGGCTCCTGCAGGAGCTACAACAGAAGGTTCATAACATGTTACATGACCTTGACAGTGTCCATGTCCAGGGCTGGGATGGAGGGATTACAGGGAGATTTTTGTCTTCTATGTTGTTTTTTTTTTTTTTTTAACAAAAAGCATTTATTACTCTTAAAATCAGAAAATGCAATACCATATTTCCTCTAAAAATAACTATCAGGTGTGAATCACCTTCACACCAAAGTCTAGTGTTCAGGGTTCCTTTTGTACACTTCTGAGATATATGAACTTTAAGTCACACCTGTTGAGTATAATTTGAAAAAGTGAAAACTGAGAACAGGGCATAGAATCAGAAGGTTAAGTGAAAGGTGATCAGCAGCCTCCACAGCAACACAGCTTTAGAAAGACATAGAAAGTTTAGACAAAGTATACACAGTGCCTTAGAACCACACCCTTACACCTATCATTAGGCAGGAAGGGAGGTGGAGGAGGTGTCAAGGGGCTGAAGGCTGAGCGTGGGCCAAAGGAAAAGGAGGTGAGAAATCCCCCATCTCCTGAACCATGGAGAATCAGTAAAAGCTGTCCAAAGCTTTTTCATATTCAAACATCCAAAAACCATCTTATGGCTCCTGAGACCGTAAGAGGGAAGCTGGAAGTAACAACACAAATTATAAATTTATTTATTTATTTAAGATGGAATCGCACCTTGTCATCCTCGATAGTGTACCGTGGCGTCACAGCTCATAGCAACTTCCAACTCTTGGGCTTAAGCGATTCTCTTGCCTCAGCTTCCCAAGTATCTGGAACTAGAGGCACCCACCACAATGCCCGGCTATTTTTAGAGATGGGGTCTTGCTCTAGCTCAGGCTGGTGTCGAACTCATGAGCTCAGGAAATCTGCCTGTCTTGGCCTCCCAAGAGTGCTAGAATTACAAGCATGAGCCACCGTGCCAGGCCTCAAATCATAAATTTAAAGAAAGAGACACTGAACCAAATATAGACAAACACCGTCCCAGGGTTCATCTCATCTTCAGAGAACACGATAGACTTACTTAATACAAGAAGAGAGCTCACAAAGTTCTTCTAGGGAGCAAGGGAATAGTAATTAGAAATGAATTAGAGTACTTACCGCTACACAAGGTGTATAAAATGACACAGCTATTCCCTTTATGTAATCTTGTATACCTTCAAGATTTTATTTTAGCAGGTATACAAGTATTTAAGGATGTTTGTGGGTATATTTTAAGATCTAAAGACCCTAATTTTTTTTTCCCTTAAGATCTTAAGTTTTTCCTATTGTCAACAGTTTTTATTTTCAGAAATTGAAACTTCATGAATTTAATAGTTCATGTGGAAGACAGAAAAGAAATTAAACTTTTAAAAATTTAGGCTGAGGTAGGTGGAACAATCTCCTAGAACTATAATCTTAGGACTTTAGGAGGCTGAGATAGGAGGATAGCTTGATGCCATGAGTTTAAGACCAGCCTGAGAAAGAGGAAGGGAGGGAAGGAGAGAGGGCCAGTCATGGTGGTACACAGCTATAGGTCCAGCTACTCAGGAGACCAAGGCAGGACAATCAACTGAACCCAGAATTTAAAGCTGCAATGAGCTCTGATCGTGCCACTGCCCTCTAGTCCAGTGACACAGCAAGAAAATGAATCAAACAGAAAACATGAAATGTCTCTGGAAGTTGTGTCTGAGGACATACAAGAGATGATGAAACATATATTTAAGAAAATCCACAGTAGCTCAGTAAGAACTGTCTCTATTCACAGGGTGGAAGTTCTAAGCCAGCTCAGCAGAGCAGGAAATCTGGGCTCCTGGTTGTGTCCCCCTAATAGAGGTACCACACCAGTGGAGGCCAGCAGAGGACACCAGAGGCTCCCACCTTCCCTCAGTACCCAGCTCACAAAGCTAGGGTCCCAATGCAAGAGAAACAGACCCCTGTCTTTACCCCCAGCTCCACAGCAGAGGGAGCAGAGGCTTTCCCCAGTGGTTAGGGAGGCAAAGAAGAGAAAATTCTGAAGCTTTCCCCCAAGGAGATGAATTTTTATTTGAAATAGATCATGGGGAAGTTCAAGCATAAGGGCTCTTTCAAAAACAATGAAGATTTTAATTATCTGGGCCACGTGGAGGGTGCCTGTAGTCCTAGCTACTTGGGAGGCTGAGGCATGAGGATCGCCAGAGTCCAAGAGTTTGAGGTTGCTATGAGCTGTGACCCAATGGCACTCTACAGAGGGCAATAAAGTGAGACATTGCCTCAAAAAAAAGATTGCGGTGTAAGCAAATAAGAGGCTGGGATGGGAGCTCCATGAAAGCAGCAAGCTAAACAACAGACCATGTACAAGTTTATCAGAGAGAGCTAGGGAAAGAGACAGCTCAGAGGGACCCTTTGCCCTTAAAGAACACTCCTCCAAAATGACTAATTCATAGTTGAACGACTAATACAGACTAATTCATATTCTGAATTAGATCAGACTATAGAACAATTTATGTCCAGGGCAGTGTCAAAAACAATAGAGCAATCACAACTGGCAATTAACAGAGGTGAATAACTCCAACGAGCGACACCAAGGGATGCAGGGAGCTCTAGAGAGCAGAGTCAGAGACAGTCCTGCTAAGACCACTGCCACTCTCAGGATGACTCTTCCTGCTCCAGACTGGGCTCTCGGAGGAATGACACCACAGGCCCCACTCAGGGAGGCAGGAGACTTCAGGCAAGCAGACGCCACTAAAACAGTCCACCAATAGTAAACCAACGATAAAGTGGAAAAACAAGCTCAAAGTAGGGAAGAAGACCAGCACCTAGAACTGCTATAAAATGTTCTCTAAAATGTCCAATTTTCAACAAAAAAATCACAATATATAACCATGAAGTATAATTATAAATAGAAAGGAAAGCAGGCAACAGAGACTTCCCTTGAGAGCGATCAAATGTCCAACCTGGTAAAGGCTTCAAAGCAACTACTGGGAATGTTTGAAAAGCTAAAAGAAATCTTGCTTCTAAAATAAAGGAGGCTGGAATGGTGACTCAGGCCTGTCATCTTAGTACTGAGAGGCCAAGCTGGGAGGATGGCTTCAGCTCAGGAATTCAAGACCAGCCTGAGCAAGAACGAGACTCTGTTTCTATTAAAAAAAAAAAAAAAGAAGAAGAAGAAGAAGAAGAAAAATTATTTAGGCAAGGTAGCATGTACCTGTAGTCCCAGATACTTGGGAGGTATCCAAGGAGAGGAGAGAAAGGCACAGAAAAAATATCTAAATAGAAAATAGCTAAAAAACTCCCCCAAATTGATAAAACATTAATCTTAATACCAAAAAAGTTCAAAAACCTCCAAGGAAGATAAAAGCAAAGAGATCTACATTCAGACACATTGTCAGACATGGTGAAAGCTGAAGACTATTTGAGAGCATCAGGAGAAAATAATTCATCACACACAAAGGAACCCGAGGAGGACTGATGGGCTGCTGCCAGCAGGCCTGACTTCTAAGAAACAACAACGGAAGTTCTTCAGGCCAAAAGCAAATGACCCCAGACGGTAATCCCAGCCTGAGTGAAAGCACACAGGCCAAGGTGATTATGTGATTACAAAACAGTGTAACTGCAGTTTCTTTTCCCTTTTTCTCTTACCTGATTTTGAAAGCAATGGTTTAAAACATGATGTCTATAACTGCATTGTTGGCATACAGCATAAAGAAATGGTAGAATATTTGATGATAACACAAAAGAGGCAGGTGGGAGCTAAGCGGGTAACTCAAGTCCACAAAAACAAATGAAAAGAACTAGAAATGGTAAATAAGGTGAATATAATAAACCATACATGTATACTTGTTCTTTCTTCCTTTCTCATTTCTTTAAAAGACAAAAATCATATAAAGTAACAACGTATCACTGGGCTTCTACAATCAGTAGGAAAATAACTTATGTAAAAAAGTAAAATTATTAAAGGGAACAAAAGGTGATGCTAGAAAATATTCACTTAATGTAAAAAAAACAAAAAGCAGTGAGGGAGAAACAAAAAGATGTGAATACATACAAAACAAAAGTAGAGAATGCTCCTGTCAATAACAACATGAATGAATGGAGTAAATAACCCAATCAATAGGCAGAATTTGTCAGACTAAATACATAATCACATGCCTCTATAGAAGAGACACCTTAGTGTCAAAGAGACAACTAGACTGAAAGTAGGATGAGAAATGATACATCATGCAAACAAGTAGCATAAGAAAACGAGAGTGGCTATACAAATACTAGAAAAAATAGATTTTAAAACAAAAAAAAGTTACTAGAGATAAAAAGAACATTTTGTAATCATAAAAGGATCCATTCATCAGAAAGACTTATTTATAAATATATACGAACATAACAACAGAACCCCAAAATACATCAAGCAAAACTGACAGAAATGAAGACAGTTAGAGACAATTCAAAAATAATAGATGGAGGATTCAATTCACTGCTTTTAATAATAGATAGAACAGGCTCGGTGCCTGCAGTTCAGTGAGTTGGGCGCCAGCCACATACACTGCAGCTGGCAGGTTCAAGCCGGGCCTGGACCTGCTGAACAACAAAGCCAACTGCAAAAAAAAAAAAAATGGCCAGGCATTGTGCAGGGCGCCTATGGTCCCAGCTACTTGGGAGGCTGAGGCAAGAGAATCGTTTAAACCTAAGAGTTAGAGGTTGCTGTGAGCTGTTGACACCACAGCACTCTACTGAGTGTGACATAATGAGACTCTATCTAAAAAAAAAAAAAATAGAACAAGTCCACAGAATATTAGCAAAGAAACATAAACCAACTGGACGTACCAGACACCTACAGAACACTTCACCCAGCAGCACTGGAATACATACTCAAGTTCACATGGAACATTCCTGGGATATACCTGTCAGGCTGTAAGACAACCCACAACACCTTGAAAGTGACTAAGATCATGTGTAGTATGTTCTCCAACCAAAATGGAGAAATACTGGAAATAATAAGAAGGAAATTTGGTGAACTTACAAATATGTAGAAATGGAACAACACAATCCCAAATAACCAACTGTTCAAAGAAGAAATCACAAAGGAAATCAGGAAATAACTTAAGATAAATGAAAACGAATACAGAGCATACCAAAATTACAGGATACAGCTAACGTAGTGCTAAGAAGAAAATTTATAGCTATGTCTTTATTAAAAAATAAGAAAGATCTCAAATCAACAAACTAAACTTCTACCTTTTAACATGCTGGGATAAAAAGGGCAAATGAAACCTAAAGCAAGAGGAGGAAGAAGATTAAGTTTTAGAGCAGAAATACATAATAGAAAATAGAGAAAATCAGGTTGCACCTGTGGTGCAGTGGGTAGGGCACTGAACCCCATATACCAAGGGTGGCGGGTTCAAACCCGGCCCAGACCAAACCGCAACAAAAAAAGCCAGGTGTTCTGGCGGGTGCCTGTAGTCCCAGCTCCTCAGGAGGCTAAGGCAGGAGAATGACTTAAGCCCAAGAGCTGGAGGGTGCTGTGAGCTGTGATGCCACAGCACTCTACTGAGGGTGATAAAGTGAGGATCTGTCTCTAAAAAAATAAATAAAATTAAAAAAAAAGAGAAAATCAACAAAGTCAAAAGTTGGTTCTTTATAAAGATCAAAATTACAAGCTTTTAGCTAGACTAAAAAAAGATAGATGACTCAAATACTAAGATCAAGAAAGAAAGGGGACATTAGTACTGGTTTTAGAAAAATGAAAAGGATTTTAAGAAAATACTTTGAACATTTATACGTTAACAAATTAGATAACTCAGATGACATGAACAAATTCTTGGAAAGAAACTGAGTTTAAAATTCTGAATAGATCTATAAATAAGAAGAGTGAAGTAATAATCAAAAAGGTTCCCACATGGGCCAAGTACGGTGGCTCATGCCTGTAATCCTACTGTAACTCTGGAAGGCTGAGGATTGCTTGAGCTCACAAGTTTGAGACCAGCCTGAGCAAGAGCGAGACCCCATATCTACTAGAAATAGGAAAAATAGGGCGGCACCTGTGGCTCAAGGAGTAGGGCACTGGCCCCATATACCAGAGCCCTGGTCAAACCCAGCCCTGGCGAAAACTGAAAAAAAAAAAAGAAAGAAAGAAAGAAAGAAATAGGAAAAATGCCTGGGTGGTGGTGGGTACCTATAGTCTCAGCTACTCAGAAGGCTGAGACAGGAGGATCACTTGAACCCAGGAGTTTGAGGTTGCTGTGAGGTAGGTTGACGCCATGGTACTCTAGCCTGGGCAAGAGAATAAGACTCTGTCTCAAAAAACAAAAAAGGTTCTTACAAAGAAAAGCCCAGATGACTTGATGGGTAAATTCTGCCTAAATATTTAGAGAATACCAACTCTTCACAAAATCTTCCAAAAAAACCTGAAGAGGTATGAACACTTCCCAACTCACTCTACGAGGACAGTCTTAACCATGACACAAAATCAGACTCATACCACAAGAAAACCATAGACTAATAATATTTTATTAATACTGATATAAACATCATCAGAAAATACTGGCAATATGAACCTAGTAACATAAAAGGGTTTATATACAATACCAAAGCAGGATTTATCCCTAGATTATAAAGCTGGCTTAACATACGAAAATTAAGGTGGCACCTGTTGCTCAGTGGTTACAGTGCCGGCCACATGCACCAAGGCTGGTGGGTTTAAACCCAGCCCAGGCCAGCTAAACAACTCTACCAAGGGTGACAAAGTGAGACTCTGTCTCTAGAAAAAAAAGAACAAAGAGGTTACAATGATGATTCTCAAATGTGAGTATTATACATACTGATTCCTGAAATTCATCCCCAGACAATCTGATTAAACAGGTCTGGGATAGTCTGGGGTCTGCAGCTGGTCTTGTTTTAGGACATGCAGTAACCTAGATGCAGGTGTTTATGGACCTAACAGTCCTGAAAGAACATGAAAGGTTGTGACCTACAGATGTTTTTTTCTCTTTGCAGTTTTTGGCCAGGGCTGGGTTTGAACCCGCCATCTCTGGCATATGGGGCCGGGGCCCTACTCCTTTGAGCCACAGGTGCCGCCCCGGATTTTTTTTTTTTTTTGATACAGAGTCTTACTATGTTGCCCTGAGTAGAGTGCTGTTGCGTCATAGCTCACAGCAATCTCAAGTTCTTGGGCTTAAGTGATTCTCTTGCCTCAGCTTCCCAAGTAGCTGGGACTACAGGCGTCTGCCACAACACCCGGCTATTTTTTGCTTGTAGTTGTCATTGTTGTATAGCAGGCCTGGGTTGGGCTTGAACCCACCAGCTTTGGTGTATGTGGCTGACGCCCTACTCGGTGAGCTATGAGCACTGAGCCAGTGACCTACAGATCTTTATAAGATTCAGATGCTATAAAAGAAATACTGGGTGGTGCCTGTGCCTCAAAGGAGAAGGGCGCTGGCCCCATCTACTGGAGGTGGTGGGTTCAAACCCCATCCCGGCCAAAAACTGCAAAAAAAAAAAAAAGAAAGGAAAAGAAATGCTTAGGAATACATGAGTGTTTGAGCTAATTTTGGCCAGTATTATTTAAAAGCAATCTTGGTCAGAATTCTAACTCACAGGCTGCTGATCACCAAGCACTGAACAGAGCCCGCCTTGCCGAGCTAGTGAGAAGCAGCGAGACAACCATGACCTCCACAACTGGGAGAGGCTACACCTATGTTGGTTTATGTTACCAAGCGTGTGGTGATTTGTGACAACAGCAATATGAGTATCATAATCCATATAATTACAAATTACTTGCCTAAAAAGAAACCAGATTTTTCTTACCTACATCCATTGGCCGCTCAGTATTTAAGCTATCTGTGCTGCCCTGGTGTCCACCTAAAGGCATCTTTACTTGTTGATCTGATAATTTCCCAGTACTGACAGACCTGAAAAGAATAGTGATGGTAGTAACAGAAAAGTATACTTAAAAAAAAAAAAGAAGGGTTAAGAGAAGCCAGAGAACAAGGAAACAAAAAACAGATACCAAACAATTCAGGGTAGAGATAAACTTCAATAAGAAAAAAAAAAAAAGAAATCATGTATTCTTGTGTATTGAGGAAGTTCAGGGAGAGCTCTGTATTTACATAGTTAGAGGAAACATTTGTGATTTCCAGAGATTCTAAATGTATACAGCACAGATCAGTAACCATATGGCATATATCAGCTACTGGCTGCTTTGGTGACAGAAATGTATCTATTCACCATTACAGTTTCCACATTTAAGGCTGGAGAGGAAACAGTCTTTTACCTGCCGAACTCTGCCTTGTTCTGCTGTTCAGAGCGTTGCCTCTCACTCCCGAGCCCTGAGAGGCAATGGGCGCACTCCCGCGGGTCACTCCTGTCTCTGGACTGCCCTTCAGTAGGCCCATGACGAGGAACCAAGGCTAACAGGTTGGAAGACGCTTGCGTTTTGGGGATTTTGAAAGGAGCTGTGGTCTAAAGAAACATGTGGAATCAGAGGCTGTATGACCCAGTATCAGGGGTAAACCTGGATTCAAATGCTGCCTTTCTATTTACAGTTGTGTGACTTTATATTGTTCATTCAAGCTCTCTTAAGTCTTGATTTCCCTTTCTGAGGATTAAGTGGGGTCATGCACATCAGGCATTCAGCAAGTGCCTACCCTGCACTGGGCACATAGCAAGTGCCCATTAAATCACAGCTAGTCTCAGCACCGAGTCCTTTCCATAACACACTACACCTGCCAAAGGGTTTGATGAACACACCTTAGTAGGAGAGCCAATGATTGTTGGTAACGGAGTTCTAAAGAACCAGTCAGAACCCCGTGGAGAGGATCCCATGTGTTTGGTGGGAGAGGTTCCAAGGCTGCCAGGACGACTAGGCTGAGGTGAGCAGCTGTACCCAGCCCCGGCATGGGATGGGCACACAGGGTCAGAATGCTGTTTTCTGAGCTTCTGCTTGTTCTGATAGATGTCAGTGAGGGTGGGGGCGCTCTGCAGTCTAGCACCCAATAGGAGAGGCTGTGGTGACTGAGCCTGCGGCACTGGAGATCCTGACAAGACAATGAACACACTGTTAACCCAAGGTGAAGAAACATGGGGGAAAACTTAAGAATTAAGAAGACAGTTGTCAAAATGAGAATTCTGATAAATGTCTTATCTTTTATAAGAAATTCTAAAAGTCCTTTACTTAGCAAGAGACTATTTTACAAAACATTAACTACATTGTTCTTTGTACTCTCAGGAAGATGGAATTTAATGATGAAGGATATATTAGCTGTTTTCAGCAGCAGCAGCAAATAACTCAGATTAACGTAAGGTCTGATTAGCACCAACGAGTACAATATGTAATGGCTGAAGTTAATGAAAACAACAAAATCTTACATTGAACTCTTAAGATGATTGTTTTTCTGTGTATGTTATTCTCTTTATTTTTTATTTCAGAATGTTATGGAAGTAAAAATGTTTTGGACACATGAATTGCTTTTGTGCAGTTCAAGTCAAAGTTACATGCACAGCGATCACCTGAACAGTGTCCACTGTACCTGTGAGATGTGAGTTGACCCCTCTGCTCCTGCCCCCTCCCCTCTGCTTGCTTTCTGTGGAGCTTTACAACCAAATGTGCACATGGGTGTTGATCAATTAGTTACAATTTATGAGTATATCTAATGTTCATTTTTCCCATTTTTTTTTTTGAGACAGTATCTCACTCTGTCACCTGGGTAGAGTGCCATGGCATTATAGCTCACAGCAACCTCAAACTCTTGGGCTCAAGTGATCCTCTTGCCTTAGCCTCCTGAGTAGCTGGGACTACAAGTGACTGCCACAACGCCCAGATATTTTTTGTTGTAGTTGTCATTGTTGTTTAGCTGGCCCGGGCCAGGCTCAAACCTGCCACTCTTGGTGTATGTGGCTGTTGGCATAACCACTGTGCTATGGGCCCCAAGCCAACCCCTACCATTTTCTTTTAAAGAGACAGAGTCTCACTTTATTGCCCTTGGTAGAGTGCTATAGCATCATTACTCACAGCAACCTCCAACTCCTGGGCTTACGCGATTCTCTTGCTTCAGCCTCCTGAGCAGCTGGGACTAGAGGTGCCTCCCATAACACCTGGCTATTTTTTGTTGCAGTTTGGCCGGGGCGGGGTTTGAACCTGCCACCCTTGGTATATGGGACTGGCGCCATACTCACTAAGCCACAGGTGTCGCCCGCTACCCCTACCATTTTTTTAATGGCTAAGTAGTACTGTGTGGTATACACATACTACATTTTGCTAATCGACTCATGTATTTTTTGTTTTTGTTTGTTCATTTTTGAGACAGAGTCTCAAGCTGTCACCATGGGTAGAGTACTGTGGTGTCATAGCTCATAGCAACCTATAACTTGGGCTTGAGCAATCATCTTGCCACAGTTTTTCTATTTTCAGTGGTGACAGGGTCTCCCTTATGCTCAGGCTGGTCTTGAGATCAGGCAATCCACCTGCCTCAGCCTCTCAAGAGTGCGAGGATGACAGGCATGAGCCACTGCGCCCAGCCATCCTCTCATGTATTGATGGCACTTGGGTTGATTCCACATCTTTACTATTGCAAATTGTGCTGCAAATAAACATTCAAGCACTACAGCTCAACTCATGTACTAAAGAAAAACACACACACACACAAATTTAAGAGCACATGTCTTTCTGACAAAATGACGTTTTTTGCAGTTTTTGGCCAGGGCCGGGTTTGAACCCACCACCTCCGGTATACGGGGTCAGCGCCCTTACTCCTTGAGCCACAGGCGCCACCTGACAAAATGACTTTTCTTTCTTTGTGTAAATACTCAGTACTGGGACTACAGGATTAAATGGCAGGTCTACTTGCAGTTCTGTGATGTCTCTCCATGCAGCTTTCTATAGAGGTTACACTATTGTGCAATCCCACCAACAGTGTGTAAGAGTTCCTTTGTCTCCTCATAGACACCAGCATCTGTTGTTTTGGGATTTTTTTTTAAATAAAAGTCATTATCACTGGAGTTAGGTGATTTTGATTTGTATTCACCTGAAGATTAGAGGAGTTGAACATTTTCACATGTTTATTGGCCCTTATCTATCATCTCTTTTTTAAGAGATAGAGTCTCACTTTATCACCCTTGGTTGAGTGCTGTGGTGTCACGCTCACAGCAACCTCCACCTCCTGGGCTTAGGTGATTCCCTTGCCTCAGCCTCCCAAGTAGCTGAGACTACAGGTATTTGCCACAACATCTGGCTATTTTTTGTTGCAGTTTGGCCGGGGCCAGGTTTGAACCCACAACCCTCAGTATATGGGGCCAGCGCCCTACTCACTGAGCCACAGGCACCGCCCTAGTCTATCATCTTTTGAAAAGCTTCACTTCATGTCTTTAACTACTTTTTTATGGAGCTGTTGGTTTTTGTCACTGATTTTCTTGAGTTCTTTGTGGATTCTGATATTCAGCCATTCATCAGTATACAGGATGCAAATATTTACTCCCAATCTATAGGCTGTCTGTTCGCTCTATTGGTTCCTTGGCTGTGCACAAGTTTTTTAATAAATCGTGTCCCACTTGTTTTTTCCTTTTGTTCTATTTTGTTTTTTTCAGACAAGAGTCTTACTCTGTTGTGCTGGGTAGAGTGCTGTAGTGTCATAGCTCACAGCAACCTCAAACTCCTGGGCTCAAGTGATCCTCTTGCCTCAGCCTCTAGATTAGCTGGGACCACAGGCACCCATGACCACATCCCGCTATGTTTAGAGCTGGGTTCTCACTCTTACTCAGGCTGGTCCAGGTCCCATTTGTTGATTGTCATTGTTATTATGATTGCCTTTGAGATCTTCTTCATAAATTCTTTGTCTAGGCCAATGCCTAGAAGAGTTTTTCCAGTCTTTTTTTCTAGAATTCTAATAGTTTCTTGCCTTAAGCCTGTTATCCACTGTGAATTAAGTTCTATGAGTGGTAAAAGGTACAAACCTTGTTTAAATCTTCTACACGTGGCTATCCATTTTTCCTAGCACCATTTACTGGATTTTTACTCTTTATATGAATACATATTTGAATGTTACCAATGTATATAAGTATCCTGTTTTCTTACACAGCAACAACAACAACAACAAAAAACTTGTCAAACTAACTAACCCCTTCAAAATAAAATAAAACAGGCTTGGCACCTACAGCTCGGTGAGTAGGGCGCCGGCCACATACACCAAGGTTGGCACTGGCGGGTTCAAGCCTGGCCTAGGCCTACTAGACAACAATGACAATTGCAACCAAAAAATAGCTGGGTGTTGTGGTAGGCGCCTGTAGTCCCAGCTAGTTGGGAGGCTGAGGCAAGAGAATCACTTGAGCCCAAGATTTAAGGTTGCTGTGAGCTGTGACGCTACAGCACTCTACTGAGGGCGACATAGTGAGACTATTTTTTAAAAAAATAAATAAATAATAAAATAAAACAAAAACAAATATATATAAAATGTAAGAAAGAAGACAATAAAGATAAAAGACTTTTCCCGGCTTTTACTTCATTTGTCTAAAACTAAGCATGTGGACATTTTGTGTACAGTGTATGTATTGACTACATTTAAAAACCTAAATCTTCTCTATGAAGATAACCTCTGTCCACAGGTATCTGCCTCTGAAGAAGACACTTACTCAAAGCCAAGGAGACAGGGTCCCCCTTTCCCCACACAAACCTTGTCATTGCCAACTTAAGCCTTTATTCCAGTTATACATTTTGGAATTTCTTCCAAGACAAACTGCCAACAATATGATGAAGGGGTGCAAATATTCTCAGTGGCCTAACCATCATCATCTTTCTAAAAATATACATCAACGGGAGCTCTGGTATTGCCCCACTCCCGGCCTCATCTCACTCAAACCTGATATGTATCTTTTCAGATCTATGTTCTGCCACTTGTAGAAAGAAATAAAATTAGTGTCAAAGTGTTATGATCTGGAGGAAGGTATTTAAGCTTTATTTTTAAGAAACATGACATGGCTCAGCGCCTGTAGCTCAGCAGCTAGGGCACCAGCAGCATACACCGGGGCTGACAGGTTTGAACCTAGCCTGGGCTAGCTAAGCAACAATGACAACCGCAACAGAAAATTAACCAGGGCTCAGCACCTGTGGCTCGGCAGTTAGGGCGCCAGCCACATATACCAGAGCTGGATCTAGCCCAGGCCTGCCAAACAATAATGACAACTACAACCAAAAAGAATAGCCAGGCTTTGTGGTGGGCACCTGTAGTCCCAGCTACTTGGGAGGCAGAGGCAAGAAAATCACTTAAGCTCAAGATTTGGTGGTTGCTGTGAGCTGTGATGTCACTGCACTCTACTGAGGGCAGCACAGTGAGACTCTGTCTCAAAAAAAAAAAAAAAAAGAAAAGAAAAGAAAAAAAACACAACATATAAAAAACTAAACTTAGGCTTGGCACCTGTGACTCAAGCAGCTGAGGTGCTGGCCACATATACCTGAGCTGGCAGGTTCAAATCCAGCCCGGCCCTCCAAACAACAATGACGGCTGCAACCAAAAAATAGCCAAGAGTTGTGGCAGGTGCCTGTAGTTCTAGCTACTTGGGAGGCAGAGCCAGGAGAATCACTTGAGCCCAGGAGTTGGAGGTTGCTGTGAGCTGTGATGGCAAGGCATCTACCCAGGGCAACAGCCTAAGGCTTTGTCTCAAAAAAACAAAACAATAACAAAACAAGAACAAAAAAACCCTAAACTTAGAAAATAGTGCTTTTCTAAGTAAAACAGGATTCTCTTAACTAGTCAACTCCTCAAATAACCATGTAATCAAATTTAAGTTATAGAAGTATACAGGCTGGGCATGGTGACTCACGCCTGTAATTCCAGTACTCTGGCAGGCTGGGGCAGGTGGATCACTTGAGCTCACGAGTTTGAGACCAGCCTGAGCAAGAGTGAGACCCTGTCTCTACTAAAAATGAAAAACTGAGGCAAGAGAATCACTTGAGCCCAAGAGTTTGAGGTTGCTGTGAGCTATGACACCATGGCACTCTACCAAGGATGACAGAAGACTCTGTTTCAAAAAAAAAAAAAGTAAAACTTAAACATCTTTTCTATCATAAATGTATAAATTATAAAGCAAAAAAACATGTTTTTTATCTGAAGCTGATTTATCTTACCAAGAGTAATATTAATCAATAATACTCAAGCAATGAAATTTCATTTTCTAGATTGATTTTTTGTTGTTGTTGTTGTTGTTGAGACCCAGTCTCACTCTGTCACCCTTGGTAGAGTGCTGTGATATCCTAACTCACAGCAACCTCACATTCCTGGGCTCAAGTGATCCTCTCACCTCACCCTCCCAAGTACCTGGACTACAGGTACCTATCACAGTGCCCGGCTATTTTTAGAGATGAGGTCTTACTCTTGCTCAAGCTGGCCTCAAATTCGTGAGCTCAGGCAATCTGCCCATCTTGGCCCCCCAGAGTGGTGGGATCACAGACGTGAGTAACCATGCCCAGCGAGATTGATTTTTATTATCATTATGAAAATAACCAAGCTGGGTGTTACTGTGGGTGCCTGTAGTCCCAGCTACTTGGGAGGCTGAGGCAAAAGAATCATGAGAGCTCAAGAGTTTGAGGCGTCACAGCTCATAAGTGACCTCAAACTCTTTAAGTTTACGTGATTCCCTACCAAGGGTACTCTACCAAGGGCCACACAATGAGATTCTGTCTCAAAAAAAAAAGAAAAAAATGAAAACAACCAAAACTTAGCTAAGTTATTTAATTACTTAGACTTATTTATTTTACATTTTATTTACATATATTTTTTAACTTCAGATTGATATGAGGGTACAAATATTTAGATTACATTGTTTTCATTTCTGAGATAAAGTTCAAGTTGCAGTTGAACATGCCTTCAATGTGAGGGCGTGCTGGGCACCCTCACAGTGTACACACCATACACACCGGTGAGATCCTGGAAGTCACTCTCCCCCTCCCCGCCCCCTCACTAGATGACACTTGTGTTTTTCTTTTGTGCAGACGTTGTATAGTTGTTTGTATATTGTTTTCATATTAGTATTGAGTACACCGGAGACTTTTTCCCATTCTGTGATGCTTTACTAAGAAGAATGGGTTCCAACTCCATCTAGGTAAATACAAAAGATGTAAAGTCTCCATCTTTTCTTATGGTTGAACAGCACTCTGTGGGACACATATACTACAGTTTGATAATCTACTCATGGGTGGACAGGCACTTGGGTTGATACTAAGACTTACTTTCTGGTGGCACCCGTAGCTCAGTGTGTAGGGCACTGGCCACATACACTGAGGCTGGCGGGTCCCAACCCGGCCTGGGCCAGCTAAAACAACAATGATGGGCGGTGCCTGTGGCTCAGTGAGTAGGGCGCCAGTCTCATATACCGAGGGTGGCAGGTTGAAAGCTGGCCCTGGCCAAACTGCAACAACAACAACAAAATAGCCAGGCGTTGTGGTGGGCATCTATGAGTCCCAGCTACTCAGGAAGCTAAGGCAAGAGAACTGCCTAAGCCCAAGAGCTAGAGGTTGCTGTGAGCTGTGACACCATAACACTCTACTAAAAACGACAAGGTGAGACTCTTGTCTCTTAAAAAAAAAAAAAAAACCCGACTAGGTGCCTGTGGCTCAAGTGGCTAAAGCGCCAGCCACATACACCTGAGCTGGCAGGTTAAAATCCAGCCCAGGCCAGCCAAACAACAATGATGGCTGCAACCAAAAAACAGCCGGGCACTGTGGTGGGTGCCTGTAGTCCTAGCTACTTGGGAGGCGGAGGCAGAAGACTTGCTTGAGTCCAGGAGTTGGAGGTTTGTTGTGAGCTGTGATGGCACAGCACTCTACCCAGGGTAGCAGCTTGAGGCTGTCTCAAAAAAAAAAAAAAAAACCCAAAACAATAGTGACAACTGCAACAAGAACAAAAAAATAACTGGGTGCTGTGGGCAACATAGTGAGACTCTGTCTCAGAAAAAAAGAAAGACTTTTCATAAGGAATCATATACTCAAAAGAATATTAAATTAGTTGTATTAAATCATAAATCAAGATTCTAAAAAAAGGATAGTAAAGGAAATATTTCCTGTAAATCTATTAGATTTCCTGTAAATCTTTTAGATCAAGATTCTTTTTTTTTTTTTTTTTTTAAAACAGAGCATCACAGCTCACAGCAACCTCCAACTCCTGGGCTTAAGCGATTCTCCTGCCTCAGCCTCCCAAGTAGCTGGGACTACACCTGCCTGCCACAACGCCTGGCTATTTTTTGGTTGCAGCCATCATTGTTGTTTGGCAGGCCTGGGCTGGATTCGAACCCGCCAGCTCAGGTGTACGTGGCTGGTGCCTTAGCAGCTTGAGCCACAGGGGACAAGCCCCTAGATCAAGGTTCTTAAAAAAGGATTGTAAAGTAAATATTTCCTGTAAATTATTCTTTTGATAATTTCTGGAAAAACACAACCCATTTTTTTTTGAGACGGAGCCTCAAGCTATCCCCCTGGGTAGAGTGCCATGGCATCACAGCTCATAGCAACCTCCAACTCCTGGGCTCAAGTGAGTTTCCTGCCTCTGCCTCCCAAGTAGCTGGGACCACAGGCGCCCGCCACAACGCC
>CAUYQV010023197.1:0-20718 GCA_963574575.1 Galagoides demidoff | reverse complement strand
GTAATGAAAAAGGAAAGTGGTCTGAAGGGCTCTATGTACAAGCTTTCTTTTATCTCAAAGACAACCCACAACTGCTTAAAATAAGTCAGATAGATCTAGCTCTTCTGGCTGTAGTAACTTCACAAATGGCTATGAATTCTCAGGAAGGATGCTGTCACCACCTAATTCAAATCTCCCATGGGTGCCTTAAGAAAAACCCAAGATGGAGTCTGTTCCAAGAATTTCTTCTCATCTTCTTGGGATTCCCAGAAAACAACCATATCCTTCTTTGTGTCACCTGGTTAAAAGACTGTGGGTGGTGAAAGGGACAATATATAAATATTTACTCCATTGTCTCTGGCTGATTTAAAATAAATCAGGTTGATTTAAGAAAATTTTCTGATGACCCACATTAGTATATAGACATTCTACAGTGATTACAAGAAAGGTTTGACCATCTCTTGGAGAGATGCAATGCTACTACTAGATGAAACTTTAACTTTAAATGACAAGAATGAAATCTTAGATGAAGCTAGAAAGTGGGGTGATTTTTTGGCTTATGCAATACTTATAACAGTATCTCTGCTGAAGAAAGGGTCATATACCCCACAAGAAGACAAGCAGTTCCTTTTGGGGATCCTGAATAGGTCCCTGATAAACAAGGTGACTGGTGATGTAAACATGCAGAATCCATATATCCTGGAAGGTTTAAGTAAGTCCAGGATGATACCTGTGAATTATCCTAAGTCAATGGTTCTCAACCTTCATAATGATGTGATATATTTTCATTATTGCAAAGTAGTTGCAACCCATAGGTTGAGAACCATTGCCTAAGTCATCTGCTGTTTACCAGGAGCAAAATGAAAGTCCCTCTGGAGTGGCTAAGGGAAGCAACGAGAAAACATCCTCAGTTGACACCTGACTCTTTAGATAGCCAAATTATTTTAAAAGATAGCGTTATCATTTAAGTGGCCCCAGATATTAGAAAAAAAACTCCAGAAATTGGCTCAAGGCCCTGACCATAACCTGGAGAACTTTCTTAACATGGCCACAGTGGTATTTTATAATCAAGATCAGGAGGAATAGGAGGAAAAAGAAAGAAGGGATAAAAAGATGATGGCTCCAGTACTGGTGCTGCACCAAGCAGGTACAATTCAGAGGCAGAGGAAAGCCAGAGGAATAAAGAACAAGTGCTTCCAATGTAGTCAGACAGGTCACTTTAAGCCATCAGGCCCCTGTCTGGAATGGAAGGGTAACCACTGGAGGTCAGCCTGTCCCCAGAGGCAAAAGCCTTCCAGGATAGTGACTCTGTGAGCCCAGATCTGGACTGAGGGTGCCCAGGGCAGTTTCTAACAGCTCCAGCTTGTGTTATCAGCCCTCAAGAGCCTCAAGTATGGTTCATCATGTAAATCCAGGAGATAGAATTTCTTCTGGATCCTAGAACCTTCTTTTCTGTTCTTTTTTTCTAACCCTGGTCTTCTCTCCCCCAAATCTGTAACTATGGGGGGGGGTGTCTGGAAATCCAGTTACAAATTCTTCTCTCAGTCTTTAAACTGTAATTGGGGAAAACTGGCTGTTCTCTCATACCTTCCTAATCATGCCTGAAAGTCCTGCTCTCCTTTTGGTAAGAGACTCATTAACTAAAGCAAGAACATGAATATGAGAAAAGAACCTATACTATGCCTTCCCTTATTGGAGATAGAAATTAACCCAGAAGTATGGGCTACCAAGGTATACGTGGAAAGAAAAAAAATATGCTCAACAAGTCCAAATTAAGTTTAAAAATACCATCATCTAGCTTCCCAGGTATACTAAGACAAAGTAAATATCCAGGTGAAGATTGGCAAATGGATTTTATTCACAAATAAAATCCTGAAACTTACTACTTCTTACAAAAGCAGACCATGAATTATCAACCACAGCCTTCTTACACTTGTGAGTCTAAAGAAAATTTGAAGTTATTATTTAGAAACCAATAAAGAAAGTGTTAACATAGTTTTCTTTTGAAATCACTGGCTCTGTTATTTCCAACCTGACACTAATCAACCCCTTCCTCTTACTCTAATACCCTTGCCTTTTAATATGTTAATCAGTTTTAAGGCTTCCAGAGATGACATCATCAGGCCACAAACAGTAAAGATGGTTCCAGTCCAATACCCCATTGCATTACAGATCCCTAGATTGCTTTCCTCCAGAGCTCCAACTGCCCCCTTTTATCATCACCCAATCCCAGTGAAGCAAGTAGACTGAGCTGATGTCCATTTTTTCCTACTATCATACTTTCTACTCAGAGACGGAGAATTGACACAGGGTGCTCCCTATTCAGGGCTGGACAAGGACATCCCATTTTTAGGCCTAAAAAAGATGTTTTCTCTCCAAACTACACCCTCTGAATACAAGTAGACAGAGAAGGGGAAGTTTTTTCACTAAGCTAGTTCCCTTCTGGAGTGTAGCTCCTGCTGCTTTTTCCTAGAGCTGAAGGAATTGCATTCATTTGTTAATACCCTCACTCAGTTGCTGATGCCTTTTAGTTCAATTAAATCTCATATGTCTATTTTTGGTTTTGTTGCTTCTGCTTGTGAAGTCCTTATTGTAATTTTTTTGCCTAGATCCATATCCAGGAAAATTTTCCCTGGTTTTATTCTAGTGTTTTTAGAGTTACCAGGTCTTGCATTTATGTCCATTATCCATTTTGAGTTGATTTTTTTATATAAGAGAAAGAAATCCAGTTTCATTCTTCTGCATGTTGCTAATATAAGTTTCCACTACTTTCTCACTAAATGACATTTAAACAATTATTTATTTAAGCAATCTGAAATTTATGTAACTGTTTAACTCATTTCCCCACTTAATGTTAGGGCTGAAGTCAAAATCAAACAAAACAAAGTAGGTTATATACAAAAGAAAAAATACCAACATGATCAAAGGTGACTCTTCTGCATAACTAAATTTTAGAAGATGGTATAGCAGCAACAGCATTGTTTTTGAACTATATTACTGTAATTTGTGTTTAATAATTATTTATGCACAATGCTGAGGAGAACTATCTTTCGATAAAATTGCATGATGATATTTGACAAATAATGTACTCATACAAATATGGAGAGACTGAAACTCTGATTGATTTAAGGATAAAAATGCAAAAATATCCATTCTAGCTTCATGTCTTTTAATAGAGATATAACTATGTGGTGAGCACATACAATCCTATGAATAAAACTGTCTTTTTAAAATTTTTTTCCATGTCCCACTGTACATGAAATTTAATGTAGACAATTATATTGATATAAGCTCATTTTATTGCACTGGAGAAATAAGCGAATACAGAAACCACAATGTGTGCTTTAAAAGTCCAAAAGTGAACATCTTAAATATTAGTGCAGCTCACTATTTTTTGAACAGTTTCAAAACTTTGAAAAAAAAAAAAAAACCACTTTCAATACTGCTTTACTTTTTGTCCCCTATTTTCCTAAACTCTCTTTAGTGAACATCAATTAGTTTTTAATAACACTCATTGATAAATATAAAAGGGATAAATGAAGTATATTTATAATAAATAATGCAAATTACTACCATTTATAATTTGAAATAGTACTTAATTAGAATTATAAATATTTACCAGACTTATTTTTTTCTTTGCTGTTTATTACCCCATAGTTGATTACACACATATAAAATTACTTTTAGTAAGCTAAAAATAATATGTATTTCCTTGTATTTTCAGTCACAAAAATATCTTAACCCTTTAGCACATCTTCACCTGTCCACTTGTGCATTTAATGTTGATCCACATACCTTAAGATTTACAAAAACAATCAGGTTTCTCATTCAATTTGATGGATTCTTCATAAACATGTTTGTCAACAGTGCTTTCAAAGTGAATGATTAGGCAAGTTCATCATGTGTACTAAAATAAATTAGGGCAGTAGTTATGAAGGAACCATAGTTTATACTTGGCAATATAAACTAAATGGCTGAATGGTTTCATTTTACTCTGGTTTTCTAAGTGAAGATTTATCATTTTTTCCTTCCTTCTCCTTGTCATTGACAAGTAAAGAGCCAAGAGATTTCAGGTTATTTCCTAAATTTCCAGTTTTTTTTTTAAAGCAGATAGAAGTAATACACAGAATACATTTAAATTGATATATTTGCTTTATTCTAGTTTGTTACATAGAAAAAAAATGTCAGATTAATATGATGGTACAAATAATAAGGTTACATAGTTTGCATTTGTTAAAGTTGCAATTGAGCCCTTCACCTGTACAACCCTGTGTCCCTTAGGAGAGAGTTAACCAATCCTCTTTCCTCTTTCCCTTTCTCCTTTCCCTCCTCCCCCCACTTTATGTTTTTCTTTCATGTGGAGGTGTACTTACTTTTCTATTGGTTTCATATTCACATTGGGAACGTTGGACACTTGCTTTCCCATTTTTGTGGAGTGCGGATTGAGTCGACAAACCCCCACAGCCCAGGTGGGACCTTTAAGAAAAGGGCCCCAACTGCTTCTCCTCCCTTCCTAAAACAACTATAGTCCTTTCTCCTTGCTCCCTCTGCCAGAAATCACTAGCTTCTGTATACTTTCATATCTTTTGCCTAAAAACACATAGTCCTCTCTCCCTAAAGTTAATCTTTACCCCATGTACTAAGATTCATGTCATTAAGAATTTTGCTTATGATAATCTCCTTTTACTTATCCGGTTACTCCCCCTCAACCTTGCAAGATGAAAATATTCCCACTCGATTTTCTTACTGATTTGCAACCTTGAAGCAACCTTTTTAAGGTACTATATAAATAAAACTGTTCACTCCCTTTGGGGCTGGCTGCATCATCAGCTGTGCCAGACCTTCTTATCCCATCTCTTTGTCTTTTGTGCAATCTTTGCCTCTTGTGTGATTTATTTTCTCAATTCCCCACCATTCCCCTTCTAGTTCGTTTACTCTCTATGCTGGTTTGTGAAAATTTTTGTGATACTTTTACTAAGCAGAATGTTCTTCAACTCCATCCAGATAATACAAAAGATGAAAAGTCTCCATCTTTTTATGGGTGAATAGTATTCCATGGTATAAATACCAGAGTTTATTAATCCATGTATTGATGGGCACTTACATTGATTCCACATCATGGTGATTGTGAATTAAGATGTGATGTACATGCTAGTGAGAACTAAAAAATTGGGAGGATAAAAATGTACCTAGTTAGCTGAAATGTGCTTTTGCCACTGAGAAATTCTTATTTTTGATTAAGTAATATAATAGTATGAGATAAAGTACTACACATCTTTGAAAAATGCATTTATATCCCATTTTTAAATTATCAAGTTACACTGTTATGTCTTATGGCTTATGATACACGAAATATTCATCTTCTATCCTAATACTAATTCTTTTAGTTAAAATAATTTTAGCTTTAAAAGTATATAAAATTGGCAGTATGATGCACAGAATAAAATTCATGGGACATTCATAAACTATAGAAGTCAGAAAGAATAAAATTGATAGCAAAAAATGATAATGGTAACCTACAATGAAAATATGCAAAGGAGGGTATTTTCTGGAGGTGAGAGCAAACCATTTTCTCAGACAAGAGTGAATGGAGAGCTTAAGGTAAAGGGGACCCTGGGGCAATCATCACTGTGTTCAGGGGGTCCTGCATTCCAGCGACTGCGCCATGGAGACCATGCCATACCTTCGTTATGCAGCAGGTAACAGTGACATTTACCTCCAGGATAAAGCACTGACTGTGCAGGAAGAGACCAGAAAAGGTAAGCTCTGCCCCTATCTAGGTAAAAATGCTGGAAACTTTGATTTTTTGCACTTGCTGATTTCTATGGGATAAATATTTCCAATGTAACCTACTTCATACTAACACTATAAAGGCTCTAAATGGTTAGTTGGAGAGAGATGCACAAGATTGGCTTCCAGACCAAGTATAAGCTCCATCAGGCACAACATTTATGGTTATACAACTGATTGTTAATTTTCATTTACTTAGAAAATTTTTATTGTTCTTTTCTTATACCAAATATACTTACAGGTATTAGAGACCCAGTGAACATAATAGAAACGGCACCTACTTTATGATACTTACATTCTAGATGAGATAAATAAAAAAAGGTTAAAAAATAAATAACTTCAGATTTTTGATAAGTATTTTGAATCAGTAAAATAGAGTGACTGGGGTATAGTGAGATTAATTTATGGCAATTGGAGATAACCTCAGATTCTAGAAGATTCCCAAGTGGTCAAGAAACATAAAAAGTTTGGACTGAGCATTTTAGATAGAGAGAATAGAGGCCATATAGCATGCGTCTGTCTGCTGTGCCAGATACAGAAGGAAAACGTGGTGGGTAGAGGTAGGTAGTGAACAAGTGGAGAAGATGAAATCAGAAAAATGGCAGAAGTCAGGTTATACTGAGCCTTATAGAAAATGGTGAGTAAGTGAATTATATCCTGAGGGCAAAGTGAAAACTTTTGTGGCTCTTAGGCAAGAGAGTGACCTAAAATTGACATTTTGAGAATATGACTCAATCACAGACTTGTAGAAGATTTTTGTTACTCTTATATCAAGCAAAAGACTTCTTTCAAGAAGCTAAGAAATCTCATAGTGCACAACCCAGTATGAAAACGAACAAAAGATTTGAAGAAACACATCACAAAAGCAGATCTTGAATGACAAATGAGCACATGAAAACGTGCTCCACATACTTAGTCCACCCCCTACATGCACATATGTGTATCAAGAAATAAATACAAACATAAAATGCAAGGTGTTGGAAAGAATATGGAGTAAAATGAAATTCTCATACCCTGCCTCCTACTCCTAGACATTTAACAAAGAGAAAACATATCCCCACACAAATGCTTGTACACAAATATTCATGGCAGCTTTAACTGTATTGGCCAAAACACCAGACACAATGTCCTTTAACAAATGACTTAGATTAACAAATTTAAGATATTTGTATAATGAAATGTTGTAAGTCAAAAAAATATAAATCTCAAAATAATTATGTCAAATAAAAGCAGTCAGGACAAAAGGACTACATATGGTATAGTTTTATAAAAAGAAAATTTTAGCAAATTAAAACTAACTTAGAGTGATATAAGACAGATCCATGTGTGCATAGTGATGGAGAGAAGGAAGAGATGTGGCATGATGGAAATGTTTGTTATTTTGATCGTGATGAAGGTTTCACGACTGTGTATATGTCTAAGTTGATCAATTATACACATTGAACATGTGCAGTCTGTTGTACTTTAAACGTGCTTCAATGCAAACAGGAGAGAGAGAGCATTGATTGCAGACATAAGCAATAAATTGTGGTGACTTTGAAGTGGTAACACTATTTGACAAAGGTATGTTTCAGATTGAAAATAATTTTTAAGTTTAAGCATACACTTTTAGATGGCTTACTGGAGTAGATTTGGGATAGATAAAAACATATGCTGATTTCACAGATAGGTACACATACCAAGAAAATGGGTGTTTGGTTTCCCTTGCTTTCTTTTATCCTTTGTATCTAACCTGAGAGTGGTTATTTTATATTTTTAATTACAGAGAAGTTTGGCTCATATTCACTATAGGTACCTCTGCTAAATTAAGAGCCACCTTCTTCAAATAATAACTTATTCAACCAAATTAATTTTCTAACTTTTGTCACTATGTATTATCCTTCATTATAGATGAAGAAGTAGGATTGTGAAATTTCTGAAACATGAGTTTCATATTTGGCTATAAATAGGTATGTGAACATATTACTCACAAGAAATATTAGTCAGAATCAAGTAAGAGAATTAATCACATATATAAAATATATAAATTGATGCAGAAGCATAGAAAATGTGATAATCCATTTTTATAAAGACTTAAAATTTACCTAGTATATTATATAATGCTACTTATATTTATAGTACTTATTGGCATAAAACTGTTCCAAAAATAAAATGGTTGAATTTTAAAGAGTTTAAATAATACATACCGACAGTCTCACAGGTAGTATTTAATAGTGTTAGATTGAATTTGAGTCTTCTGATCCTACCTCAAATTATCATTTCCCCTAGTACATTTGTTGTCATTGTAGAATATCATTTTAAAATTTTACTTTAGAGCACTTCAGTTTTAGGTCATCTTATTTTTCTCTACTACAGTATTAACTTCAATTTTCTTAGCATTAAAAAGTTATCAGAGATTAAGCTATCAGAATTGAGTTAGAGGGGTACATTCTCTTTTCCTCAATGAATGTAAAATGACAGAGTGTTGTCCTTTTCCCCAACCCATCTTGCTAGGTGAACACTACTTCATTTCTGTTCTCTGTCACAAGTGTCAGTTCCCTCACTCTGGGCCCGTATTTTATCTTTCCATCTTCAGGAAAGTTAAATAGTGGTTGTGAGTCCTCCATATTTTGAAGGCAATATATACTATTATGAATGTGTTGGTTTAATACATTTATCAAAGGCTTGACTGACTTCCAGAATTATGTGGGGGCTACGGGAAAAGAGTTCAGGCTGTACTACAAGACATTCTACCCCACAATCCTTATAAACCAGTACTTTCAACATTACTGCAAATATATGTGAAGGACAGAGGTGTTACATGAGACCTGCAGACTTGCTAGAAAGGAGAATAAGAGTGGAGACTCTTGGGATTTTAGAGCATTACTAAGGGCTTTTCACCAAAAACAAATCTCCTTTTGAGGAACAAAACTATACTCAATACAATGCCATGGTAGAAATCAAACATCTGACCTTAAAATAACAGATTCTCAGCAAGTTGAACCACTAATCATGAACTTTATGTTACCATATTCATCAATTTACAAATTAAGTATGTTAAGCATTTTATCCTCAGGTAGAAGAAGATTCCAAAGTCCAAAGGCAAAAGTAATTTGGTTCAAATCACCAGCATGCCAACTTCTTTTTCACTGCCCATCTTTCCCCAACTTACTCCAATGACTTCATGGAAAATTTGTCATTAGTCAGTTAACTAAAAACTTTAGTCTGGTTTGTAGATGGATTTGTGTAATATTTTGGGAACATTATATACCAGTGTGCATAACCAGGAGAACATAATATAGAATTAGCTATAGCCCTGAAGAAGGTTGGGGAAGGAATATTCTCAGTAGCCATAACCTCCCAAAGTATATGCAATTGTTTGCATTGATTGTGGGCAATAACTGATAGTTCAGCAAGACATTTATTGTAAAAGGGAAGTAGATTGGTAGAGTGCTGACAAAGAGTTTTATATAAATTTATGTAGATTAATTCCTCAGAAAGGGCCCAGGATATGATAAGATTTTATCCTACGGGAATGCTCATCAAAGTTCTCTCTAACATAGGGGAAGCTGTCAATCTTCAAGTAACCAAAATAATTCAGCGTGAATGTCAGTCTCCTTTGTAATTCCACTGGGTAGTATCTACCCAATGGGCTTATGAACAGAATGGCTGTGATAGCAGAGGAGAGTTTATACAAAAGCTCCCCAATTGAGTTATCCTCTAATTCAGGCTTATCAGGCTACTACTGTTGCTGGGTGTACAACTTGCCAGTATCAGTAACTCACTCATTTACCCAGGTTTGAGAACATAGTTCAAAGTATTGGTATATCATTTGTCATGGTTAATTACATTTAATTTCTATTAGAAATCAGTTTTACTGGTTTGATATTGATTCAGATCTGGATTTACATTCTCTCCCAGCTTAGCTTTGCCAACAAGATCATCTATGGACTTAGTAACTGTCCTATTCACTATCAAAGAATAACATATATTTCTCCCAAATAAATTATTTTACAGTGAGTGATGCTATAACTAACTGTCCTGTTCTTTTTTGTGTGATTGACTTGTTAACGTGTGCCCCATCACCTACAAGTACTAGATGCATAAAGTGGTGGACTTATTTATTAAATTCTCACTTATAGTACTAGCTGGGGGGCAGTACTATAAGTCTATGAAATAGACTCTGAACTAATGAACTATGTAGTACTTTTCCCCCATAGCTTGGCAATTTTCTGACCCATTCAAAAAAACTGTATTTTATCCTATGTTTTTGAATTCCACTGGTTTGGAAATTTTAGTTGCAGTAAAAGTAAGGATATGAATGGTTATAGTGTGGTATATAAAAGGAAGACTCTTAAATCTTTTTGTAATAATACATAGATTTATTTCAAATACACACATCACAGTCTGACACAAGTCAGGCTGCATTTCCCATGTGGTGAAATAACAGCTACCATACATGGCCTTCAATTCCTTTGTAGAAGTGGAGAAAAGGCAATTGGTTCAAATGAGCTTTTTTTAAGGGCCACCTCTGCAAACAGCTAATGTTACTTCTTCCACCTTCTATTAACCAAACATCAGTGTCATGGCTCCAACCAAACTGTATAAAAGCATGGAAAACATCTTGGCAGCTTTGAAGGAGGAAACAAAATACTTGTAATAAGCACTTAATAGGCTCTCTGCCATAGAAACAAGGAAGGAATATCACTACATGGTGGGAAAACATTTATTCCATTAATTTGGAAGTCAAAATTTCCATTAATAGCCTTTTCATAGTACTGAAGAATGGGCCAAAAAATAACTTAGGATGTTGGCTGGACTGATCGATCCTGATAATTTAGAAACAGTGTTATTGTTTATCAATGGAGTTGTATGTTTGGAATTTTGTATTCATTTGAGATATCTTCCAGTGCTTCCATGTAAATATTAAGGGATGTCAATGGAAAACTCCAGGATGCAAGACCACTGAGGTATCAGTTTGATGTGGAATTAATGTTTGGGACACAGTGCCAGATAAAAGTTCTATTAAGCTGGAGTTCTGCTTGAAGGCAACACAGAATGGACAGTGGAAAAAGAAAATCATGTAGAGGACTTCAGTACCATCTGAAAAATGAAGACTTTTATGCCTAAATATATGTTCATTCTTACTATATCCTCTATATTTTTACATATTTTATATTTTAATTGATTTTCATTTTTTTCTTATCTCATTTTCTGTGCTGTTTTATATTAAGTGACAATTTAAAATTTACTTTACATTTTATGACTGAATACAGGGTACCAAAATGGTACTTTGAAGAGGAAGCATAGGAATGGACATAGGCAAGGTCTAGGTAAAAGATACCTCAGTCCTGATGCTAGATGCTTGAAATATAGGGTTGTCAACATTTCTGGAAGTAAATAAATCATAAATGATCTTTTTTATTCCTCAAGAAGAGTTTCATTAAGTTGCATGAACATGAAGTCAGTTTTCTGTTTGAAAATGTAAAGATACAAAAAAGGCATATGTTTCTATTTAGGAGATGACAGTGTATAGATAATTGTCGAATTTCATGAGCAGCAGCATTTTTGAAAACTCCTCCATTCCATATTTAAGAGATGTATATAAGAGATGTATTTAAGTCCTACACATCCAAGAAGAAAGCTGGAAACTCATTTTCCCAGCTTTCTTGAGCATAGGTTCATAACCTACATTCTACCAATGAAATGTAACAGCTTAAGGCCTTGATTTAGGAAAATTGCATGAGGAAATTGGTTCCTGCAGAAACCATCGCTTGGTTCAAAGGGAAAGAATGTGTCAAGCTCCAGAGTGCTACCATGGAGAAGATTTTGACATCTGATGTGCAGCATCACTGGTGTGAGCTGTATTTTCTCTTCCTGGGCAATCAGCAGTATAGTCATTGTTGATAAAGACATGCAATGTGATACGGACATTCGCCCTTGCTAGAAAATCTCCAGCTCTAATTCCTTCTTCCTGAGGGACAATCAACTGTGTAATATCTTTTGCTGAGTGATGTTTTCTATTACAACTAGCCAAAGTGGTTTTGTTGCTTAAATTTAAGAATCCTGCCTGAGATAGTATAGCTGAAATTTAGAGAGTCAAACTAACTTCCCACCGTGTTTTCAGGGTGGATGGAAGGGTAAAAATAATTCCTATAATCCCAACGTGTGTTCTGCCAATATGACTCACTGTTTATCTCAGACTATTTCAGGATTCCAGTTTTACCTTTACTTTGGATGGATTTTATTTCAAGTCCTCCTGCCAGCCCCCCACCTATTCTAAATTATATCAAGTTTTTAAGCACTAAAAGCCTCTTGGCATTTATGTTACTTGGGAATTTCAGATCTGATATTTATACCAATTTCACTTCCCTATCTTCAGAAATGAAAACAAGAAAGAATAATGTAATAACCAAGATGGTGGCTGAAAATAAAAAAACACAGCCGGGTGATTGATGAGTAAATTACCAATTAACTAATTGCCACCAGTTGTAATTTATCTTCATCAAAATTCTGAGACAAATTTGATTGGCAAATTGAATGTAAAGGGAAATGCATCGCATTTAATGACTTAATAGAATACTCAGGCCAGATTTTAAAATCTTATCCACTGTGCATTTAACAGATTTAACTCAGGGCAAATTTAAAAATCTTATCTGCTGTGCATTTTCCTTATTGCAAATGCAATTATTCCATCTTTTCCCCAAGTGTGGAAATAGGCATTATATTGTTTTCCAGAATTATGGTGTAAAGCCTTGCTGAGCAAAGCTCTTCTCACTAATGGAATTTGGAAAATGATTCCCAAAATATTACCAAATTTCAAGTAAGAAAGATTCAAAATGGAAACTATGGTTTCTCAAAGTCTCTTTATCTACAAAACAGTAATATGAATGCATTTTCCTGGTCATTATCAAAGTTATTTTGATTTTTTTTTTTTTAGCATGTGTTTGCAGGTATGTATTTCAGAACAGAATAGAAGTATGGGGGAGAAAAAGTAAAAATGGCAGCCAAAGGTCCATGAAGAAGGAATCTAACCAAATCAGTTACAATGATTTTGTAGTGAAGGGCTAGGTAGTATGCTAGTGTATTCAGATCCAGCAAAGCCTTGCTCCAAAGAATGTCCTTACCTCACAGCATTTCTTACTTATTTATAATATTTTTTAATGTAGAGAGACCCTGATTTTCTCAGGCAGGTAGAAGTGTAAAATAATTCATAAAAATGCTTCTGTAGGAATATATGAACAAAGAACAAAATCTTGTCAAAAGGGCAAATATTAAGGTGCTTGTGAGTATTGGTTTTTTTTTTTACTAATAGTAAAATGCAAACTTCATTTATATGCCAAGATTTGTGTTGTATCCAGAAATAAAGAAATATAAATAAGCCAATTAGTCATGATAATTACAAACATTTCACAATTCATTTGCTTGAACTACTAACGGCAAACACACTTCACAGAGTAAATGACAGCCATAAAGAAACAATAAAAATTTGACATGCTAATTCTTCACCTTGTCCTTTGTTTCACTTTGGCATGCTTTAGGTAATAACTTTTTCTAGTGTATGTAACCTGAAAACATTCAAACAATAATGGCTGAAAATTCACATGCATAATTAAAAATTTTTATAACTCTTTAATTGTATGCTTGATATAGAGTGGATCCCTAGCTGATCCTCTACATTCTCAAACTACCTAGTAGTTACTATCTTTCCTGGAGAAGATGCTCAGGAAGCACTCCTTAAAATAGTGGATTATAAATTTCAATGACTATTAGGGACATATCTACCATCAATTAAATCCTATTTTGCCTCATAAAATTTTTATTTTATAGTAAAGGTAAAAGTGGGTATAAAATCCTTTGGCATCTTAATGTTTAATAAATATTTCAAGTATTTCATTTTTTATTTATATTGATTAAATACTTATTAGTTGAAAGCAGTCTTTGCTCAGATTACCATTCCCAAAGATAGTCGTTTGAAGTGTAGATGACTGATGTGCTTTTTAAAAAACCAACAGTTTAGTATTAAATACATGTGGTGTTTGTTTTTCCCTTCTTGCAAGACGTCTCTTAAGTGAATAGTCTCTAATTCCATCAAGGTTGTAATGAAAGATACCAGGTCATCATCTTTTTCAAGGCAATAAATCCATGGTATACATATGCCACATTCAATTAATACATTTATGAATTGATGGCCCTTGGGTTGTTTTCACATTCTTACAATTATGAATTATGTTGCTATGATGTTCATGAGTCAGAAGGGTTTTTCTTAACATATTTTTTTCTTTGAGTAAATCTCTAGTAGAGGGATTTCTGGATCATATGATAGGTCTACATTTAGTTCTTTGAGGAATCTCCATAGTACTGTCAACTGAATGTGCTAGTCTGCCATCCTTATGGTGTGTGACAGTTCCTTTCTCTCTGCATCAACGGCAGCATCTACTACTTTGGGACTCTATGATATAAGCCATTCTCACTGGGGTGAGATGGTATCTCCATGTGGCTCTGATTTGCATTTCCCTGATGATTAGAGACAAAGAGCATTTTTCCATGTTTGTTGGCCGTTATTTTAACTTCATAAGAAAAGTTTCTGTTCAAATTGACTAGTTGCTCAACACCTGTAAGTCCTTATGGAAGCCAAACTCAATGAAATTTGAGTAGAGTGGAGGAGGAGGAGAAGGGGTGGGTTAAATTCCCACCCAACAGGTACATTGTATGGGTTTATTGTGCATTTTCTGGGACAAGAACACACCTATACCTGTGACTTTATTTGCACAAAAGCAAATGATATAAACAAATCATATATGGATAGATGTTTTAGATATAACCTACAACAATCTGAATTTTTTTAAATATGCGAAACAATAAAAATCAACAACAAAATTCAGCTAAGCAACTAAGATAAGGAATCCCCGTTATTTACCATCATTCTTTTTTAGACAGGGTATCTCTCTGTTGCTAGGGCTAGTTTGTAGTGACATTATCAGAGCTCACTGCAACCCTAAACTTCTGGGCTCAAGTAATCTTCCTGTCTCAGAATGCCTGGTAGCTGAGATTATAGGCACATGCCACCACTGCTGTCTTGTTTTCTTTTCCTCTTCTTTTATTAATTAGTTAATTATTATTATTATTTTTTTTAGAGACAGGGTCTCACTCTGTTGTTCAGACTAATCTTGAATTTCTGGCTTCTAGGGATCCTGCCCTCTTGGCCACCCAGAGTGCTAGGATTATAAATATGGGGCCCCACACTCAACTAGAAATTCACAGATAACTTTTAAGGTTCAAGTTTCTCTAAGTAGTGTTATAGGAAAGAATGCACTTTTTATCATCCTGAAGTAAATATTTATTTTAGTTAAATGCTATGTAATATTTCTTTTATTTAATTTCATGCTTTAAAATGATGAACATTTTATGATTCCTAAAACCATATGTTATAAATGAATATATGAACATCTATAGTTACAGAAAATACATCATTTAAAAATATACTTATTTAGAACATTTTGGGTATACAGAATTCTAGCTTTTATGAAAATAAGATATTAAAATATTTGAGAATATTGACCTTCAAACAGAAACGGAATAATGTCTTTTGACATTTTCATTTGTAATTATGATAACAACTTTAGTATATTCACACTATTAATTTATTCTGATCAATAATTGAATAAAAACTACCAAAATTCCAAAGTGGCTGTACCATTTTACATTTCTACCAGCATTTCATGAGCATGGCAGAGCCCGTTTCTTAGGGAAACACCCTAAGATAATGAGCCAGTACCTCCCATTTACAGGAGCGCTTTATCCCTAGAACACTTTGTTAAAGAAAAAGGAAATGTGGACTACGCTCCCTTCCTAACTATTCACCAATTAAAACTTTTAAATCCTTGACATCATTTTATATCAGTTCAAAATAATCTCTTAGAACACTGTACCTGATATTCCCGACCCCTGATAAGAAACGGCTACTTGTTTTATGCTGATATACCACCACTCTGTTTATGATACAGCCTGTATCATACCGTATAATAAGGTATTATTAAATAAGATGGAATAATTGCATTTGCCAGAATTTTTGAGAAGTTTAGACAGGCAGAATGCCTGGGGTACTGGGAAAGGGGAGTTGGGTAGCAGGATGGTCTCATGAGAGAATGAGGTAGCGGAAGGGACAGTAATACACTGTCCAGGGTGCTCGATATGGCAGGTTAATAACTAGGAGGGAGTGTGTGGACTTTTGAAGGCAGAGGAGCTATCAGGGTTGGTGGTACTGATATGGTTGAGGCTTTGCAGGAAACTGTAGGATTCTGTACTGTATACCCCCAGTCAAGAGTATCCAAACACGGCTGAATATAATGGTTTCTCCAGTAGAAGATAGTAAAGTAGGCCACCTTTTATTCAGGTATGATGTGGGTAGAAATAAAAAAAGCTACGGGATGTCAGAGTGAGAAGCATGAGGAGGTAAGTAAAGCATAGAAAAGGTGCCATTGGGAACAGTGGCTCCCAGACAAAGGCTCTTAGTTAAGTCCAGGCTCTGAGATACTTATGTGAAGGCACCTTTGTTGGTAGCTGGACTGTCTGGATCTTTATCTCTCTTATTATCCTCCTGTGGGTAGACCCAGAGTAGTATGATTGGGTTTTAGGGTGGCATTTTAATGGAAATGTTTACCCACTTCCACAAGCAGAGTTCAAGTGTTTAAAGCAGGGTTCTCAACTTGTGGGTCATGACCCACATAGGGGTCTCCTGCATATCAGATATTTACATTATGATTCATAACAATAGCAAAATTACAGTTGTGAAGTAGCAATGAAAATAATTTTATGGTTGGAGGGTCACCACAACATGAGGAACTGCATTAAAGGGTTGCGGCAATAGGAAGATTGAGAACCACTGGTTTAAACTGTCCCCTCTACTTTAATCCTTTAGAGGAAAAGTAGCTACTATGGTCGGAATGTTTGTGTTCCCTCAAAACTCATATATGGAAATTCCAATCCCCAAGGCAATGGTATTAGATGAGGCCTTTTAGGCGGTGATTGAGCTACGAAAGACCCCATGGAGCTCTCATGTTGCTTCCTCCATGTGAAGACTCATCAGGAAGGCACCATCTGTGGAAATTCATGTCCTCACTAGACACCAAATCTTCCAGCCCCTTGATCTCCTATCTCAGATTTCAGAATTATGAGAAATAAATTTCTGTTTTTTACGAGCTACCCGGTATACATGATATTTTGTGATAGTAAGACTAAAAGTTACTAAGATAAGCAACTTCTCACTGATCTTTCTTCTTTCTCCCAAAGCCATTATAGCAGAAGCAGAGGTTTTTCTCTATGTGGATTATATCTCCTGAGACTAAACTACACAGTGAGAATTAGTATTATAATATTTACTTACCTGTTATACCTTATTAAACAATACAAAATTTATTCTTCAAACATATCAAAATATCATCAAGAAAAATGGTTCTAACTAGTAGCTATTTCTGCACATGAAAATATAATTATTATAAATTTTGATAAATCAAAAAGTTTGCAAATCAGTATATTTTCTTTCAATATTTTCTGTACTTGTATAAACAGCAAAGATCTTGACTCATGCAGTTAACGCCTTTAGTTCAAAATGCTAGTTTCTAAACATGAATCGAATGCCTGTTGGACGTAAAGATAATTTCCAACAGTAAAAGATAAATCATTTTGGGATAAAAACCAACACAAACATACAAAAAAAATAGGCATGAGAACTGTGGATCCTCAAAGCACAGTATGAAATGACAATGGAGGGGCACCAAATACAGTACTATGGATGCATAATGTAACATAGGTAAGCGATAGAATGATACCCTTGGAATCATGGTTCTGTTATGCTGTAAAACATCTTGTCACCAAGTGTTTAAGAAAAGACAATATGAATTATAAAGGAAAATAAATATGGCAGTAATACTTGATTTCAAGAAAGAAGTTTATAAAAATAATCGAGGTCGACTTAGCAATATCCATACAATCTCTGAGAATGATAGGGCTGAGAGGTCCTCTTCAGATACTATCCTTTATTGTGAGTATTTTGATAGAGCCCTCAGAGCCGAAAATATAACCATTCATGGCCTCTTAGCCAGACACTGGTTGCTTATCATAACTTAACAGAGAGTGAGGTAAAGCTTGTCAAGAAGAAAATATGGAGTATTTCAGTGGAAAATCCACTAAGACCAGGCTGCATGCAGTTACTTGATAAATTTAAAATAGACCAGATTGTCAGAATTATTTCCCAGTGAAGGCATTGCTGAACGACACAGAATTGATGAGCTACAGAAATAGCTGATAAGGGACTAGACTGCAGCCAACACTAATCAAATTCCAGACTCTAATAGCCCAAGGGAGTTCAAGCTCTTCATGCCAGGGGCAAGAACTACAGCCAATTCCTTCAGAGTCTTTATAACAATATGTGTACATGGCTAAGCATGTCCACCCACGGTTATCGCAAACATGAGTGATAAATTCTAACCTTCACTCCTTCAACAGCCACTTTTAAACACCCATAATGGATTTAAAACTAGGCCCCAAAGAGCTTTATGTCAGAACTTGTTCAGAAAACTAGCGGAGTACGTTGTACTTCCTATTTGCAAACTTGAGCAATTTGACTCATAATCCTAATTACGTTCTACTTTGAATGAACTGGGAAACAACTGGAGGAATTTGGGCAGCTTTCATGGGTAGTATTAGGGCAGATTTCCCTGAATCAGACCCTGAAATGAACATTTATTTATTGGTTATGATTTATTAAGGAAATCCTACTAGAGAAAACTGGTAAGGGTGTGGAGGAGGCAGGATAGATGAGTAACATCCATGTAAGGGCACAGTCTCTGGCAAAGCCCTGCCCAAGGCAGCTTCAGGCTGATCCTGCGGAGAGGCTCTGCAGTTTCAGTGGTTCCTGGGTTGCTCTGAGCAGGGGGAGCTGGGCCTTAGTACTCTAGCATCATTGAGACTCTTGGTAAATGGCTTCTCCTAGGAATATAAACTCAGAGAGAAACTTAGTGCTCTCTGTATCACAGAGTGAGCAGACTCCAATGACCTGAGGTCATTCTTCCAAGAACTTCAGGGTCTGGATGTTTAAAGGGAAAACAACACCAACATGGATGTGAGGGAGGAGGAGGAGGCACAAAAAGAATAAATTTGATCCAAGGAAGTCTGAGCAGAACATCAACATTTTTCACGACAGGGCCCACACCTTCAGAATGACTGCCGAGCATCATCATACTACTTTGTGAACAGTTAAGCCACAAGAGGGGTACAAGAATAAGAGCTGAGGCAGGGCTCATTAATATCCCATGGAGGCACAGCCCAAGCAGTAGAAGTTCTATTACAGAGGAGTCATTTGAGAAGGGCTTTGAAGGATAAATGTGCTTTTTCAAAATAGACTATAGCATAAATTATTGTAGGAATAAAAGTAGGATGAGCCAAGCTGTGAAGCTAAGTATGTTCAGGGTAATCTGCAATGCATGAATAAAGCATCTGGATTATCTATCAGTAGTAGGGGAGATACACTTCCACAAGTAATTAAGAAGTTATATAACTTTTATCAAAATCCTCTGTCATTAATTTTTTAGAATTAGGGGGTTATTTGAAGTCTAAGAACCTAAATGTTATGATTAAATCTGTGAATTACAACAGATAATTGAGCAATGCTACCTATGTTGTTTGGCTTAAAAGGTCCTTCAGTCAGAACTGTAAGATATTCAATTTAAGTCCCAGAAAAGAAATGAAAAAGGACGGTATTGCAGAAATGCAATCTACAGGGTTTTATAGCTTCCCAGGATTTAAATGTAAGTGTGGCTTTTTTAATTTGGGTAACCGAAAAAAAATTTGTTATATTTAACAGTAGATAAAAAATTGGTAGTGAAAGCTGATTTAAGAGGGATGATAATGCATTTTGTTCACTTGTTTGTTTTTATATACTCTGATTATTTGTAAAACTGATTTAAAGGTGATGAAATGCTTGAAATAAAGTAAGTTATAAAAGTAAATCTTATAGTGCATTAACAATGGGAAAAGACTATCATAAAATGTATAAAGAACAAAAAACGTTTTACACATGTGAGGTTAATTCTAGCTGATGCTTATTGTAATCATTTGTAAATATTTATTCACATCTTTTTGATCACTAAGCATTATATATGTAGGTAATACATGTCTAGAAAACCAGCTGGTTCTGTGATCATCACCAGCAATGGACTGTGCAGATCCCAAACAGAGTAGACCAGAAGGCCAAACCCCTACACAAAGCATTGGCCATGCACAAAGGTGAATGTACTTGCCTGTTCTGAATATAGCAATAGGCTGCCTTATTGGGCTGCACGAAGAGTAAAATTACTCCAGGAAGACAAAAATATATAGCCCTTGTTAGAATAAAGAGAAAATAGACCTTAACATTCATATATTACATAAATCTGAAAGCATACATTTGAGGATGTGTAAGATACAGCAACCTTACCACTTATGGCACCATTGTTGGCCAAGGTGAGCAATAAATCCTATCTATGGTAATGCCTAGGCCCCTCCCATGTTCTACTAACTAGGCAACATCACTGCCCAAAGCAAACCACATACCACAAGTGGGGAAATGTACAGATTGATGCCCCTGGTGTGTCCTGTGAGAGTTTACAGAAAACCAGGCTTTTTGCTGCTCAAGCTCATCCTTCTCCCGCTATCATTCAGGAGAGGTGACCTCCCAGGGGGATAAATAGAACCAGGAAACCATATCATCAAATGTATAGCCTTAAAAATCCTGCAGTCATGGATATTCCCTAAGGGAAAAAATAGTGGAGGTATAAGGAAGGAAAAGAGTGAGAGAGAAGAAAACAGATGATGGATAGATATCAATTAGAGATATATCAAGAAGCTCCAGGTTAGAAAGATAATAAAAATCCTAATCTTTATATTAACAAGTAGATTAGATAGTAGAAGAAGGAAGTCTAGTACCAATAT
>CAUYQV010023196.1:0-12419 GCA_963574575.1 Galagoides demidoff | reverse complement strand
CATGGCATCACAGCTCATAGCAACCTCCAACTCTTGGGCTCAAGCGAGTCTCCTGCCTCCGCCTCCCAAGTAGCTGGGACCACAGGCGCCCACCACAACGCCCGGCCATTTTTTGGTTGCAGCCATCATTGTTGTTTGGCGGGCCCAGGCTGGGGCTTCGAACCTGCCACCTTAGGTGTACGTGGCTGGCGCCTTAGCCGATTGAGCCACAGGCACCAAGCCTATGTCCCTATTTTAATTTTCACAACTATTCCTTGAGGTTCACATTAATATCTATGTCTTACAGGTGTATTTACCAGCCTGATGTGTATTTAAAGCCCAGAATAATTCCTCTACATGATTTGAAATGCCATTGCTCAGAGTCGGGATGAAGGAATGTGGATATGCAGAATTATGGATACAGAAGATGGCGATTTATCCTACTGCATCTCATTTGTTGGTTGAGATGACCTTTTAAAAGAATTTTTAAATCTTTTTAATGCTTTAGAGCCGTGGTTCTCAACCTGTGTGTCACGACCCCCCAGAACTGTATTAAAGGGCCGCTGCATTAAGAAGGTTGAGAACCACTGTTTTTGAGGGACAGAGCCTTGCTAATTTAGTCATACTGGTGTTGAACTCCTGGGCTCAAAACAATCCTCCTGCCTTAGCCTCCAGAGTAGCCAGGATTATAAGTGAGTGCTACTGTGCCCCAGAATTTGATCTTCTTTTTTTTTTTTTTTAATGACATCCTCTCATTGAATCATTTCTTTCATGTATACTTAAAGCAGCATCTCAAATGCTCATAATTAAAGTATTGAAAGCACCTTAATTTTTCACATTAGGAGACAGTTGTTGCTTCAATCCAGAGCAACATTTCATATTCTGTGAAATAAGTTCAGAATCTACCAAAACATCATATAATAAACTTATGAAACATAAGACAATGTTAAAGCACTCATGTTTAGTATAAAATTATTGGCTAATTTCATAACTAGCATAGCTTTTATGATTACTATTCTTGTTGTTTAAGGGGTCTTAGTTTTTGACCAAATTCAATGTATTTTGAAAAATGTTCTTTCTCATTTTTAAGGTAATTTTCAATATAAAATTTGTTAAATGTAAGATAAGTACTAATAATAGCAAACATTTATTGAAAATTTACAATGTTTAGGTAGTATGCTATGTACATTACGAAGATTATATCATTTCCCTATCATTTGGGTGCTGTTAGTACCATTCTGATTTTACATTTGAGGAAACTGGCTGTATTGTCCAATATGATGACCATTAGCCACAGTGGACATTAAAGTTAAAATTAACTTAAAATTCAGTTCCTTAGTAACACAAATACATTCTAAATGCTGAATAGTCACATGTGGCTAGCAAGCAGCCATCATACTGGGCAGCACAGACATGGATATTTTTATCATTATAGTTCTATCAGATGGCAAAGAAAGATTTAGAGAGTTTATTTTATTTATTTATTTACTTGATTTTGAGAGTTTAATTGTATTTTCCCCAATTCAAAACTAAGTACTGAGCTGGATCTAAAAAACTTTCTTAAAAAAAATTCTGTTTAAAAAAAAAAATCTTATAGTCAAGAGTTGTGGCAGGTGCCTGCAGTCCTGGCTACTTGGGAAGCTGAGGCAAGAGAATTGCTTAAGCCCAAGAGTTTGAGGTTTCTCTGAGCTGTGACGCCACAGCACTCTACCGAGGGCCACATAGTGAGACTGTCTCAAAAAAAAAAAAAAAAATCTGGGGGGGCCAGACACAATTCTAAGACATACTTTACCTAACAAATGCAATCAACGTAACCTGGTTTTTTGTATCCTCAATGAATCCCCAACAATTAAAAAAAAAATCTTTAGAGAGTTTATTTCATTTATTTACTTATTTAATTTATTGGATTTAGAGAGTTTAAATGTATTTTCCCCAATTCAAAAGTAAGTACTGAGTTAGATCTGAAAACTTCCTTAAAAAATCTGTTTTAAAAAAGATAACTTTATTATAGACTATTTCAAAAGAGAGAAAATAGAACCTTCCATGTATCTTTGTCATCCAGCTTCAACAATTACCAACTCATAACAGCCTTAATTTTATCACTTCTGATACACTATTTTTTTTCTATTGCTTACTTATATTAATTAATGAAAAATTATCCCTTATTCAGAATAGAACATAGGGAGGCAGTATAACATAGTGGTTAAGAGTATAGAATTAGAAAGCAGACAGATTCAACTTTGGCTCTATTATAATGCTGTATGTTCTTAGAGGACAAGTTGCTTAATTTCTCCAGGGCTAAATTTGTTCATCTTTATCACTATCTCCTACAGCTATTACTTTTCTTTATATTAAACATTTTCAGCTACCTTCATTCTTAACAAGGTAAATATACACATTTATTTAGAGTTAATAGATTAAGAAGCAATTTTTTTCCTCAGGCTTTTTATATAACCCGATTGCCAAGATTAAAAAGGTAAAACAAGACTATTATAAAAAATTTAAAATATAAGAGAAATGTACAGAAATGTATAGTAAGAGAAATGTATAGAGAAATGTACAGGAAGAAAAAGGTCTATTTGAGGTTGCTGCCTTGATTTCCCTAAGATAACTAGGCATATAGAGATTTCATCTCCAGCAATGATGAAAGACACAATTTCTCTTGCCCCCAAGAACTATTAATTTCTTAATGTTGATTATGTATATAAATACTTAATTATATACATATAATTTTTAAGTTTAAAATGATCTACAAATAAATTGTAGTTATTTATTTTGATATTTAAACGATAAATGTGATTTTAAATTATTTAAATGAATCATCACAAAATTAAGACCAGAAATATTTTTATGGGTGGAAATGAGAAGATAATTAATTATTTGATTATCACAAGGAACACTCATACTTCGGAGTTAATTACTACATTTTATATTTTTGTTTCCATATCTTAGGAAAGTTAGATTTAATAGTATTTTTTCCTTATTTTCTAATTTCTTGATATAACTATTTCTATTTCTGCTTAATTCTGTTTTCACAATTATATGATAGATTGATAATTAATCTATAAAATTTTTTTTATTAGATCATAATTGTGTACATTAATTCTATCATAGGATACAGTGTGTTGTTTCCATATACAGTTTGAAAAACTCTCATCCAACTGGCTAACATAGCCATCATATCTTTTTTGTGGGGATCACGCCTATGATTTATACTATAAGGGTACATGTGAATCTTTCTAAATGTCGAATATAAATGTCTCAATCTATAAAAATTTTAAGTTATTCTAGCAATCTTAAAATCTGATAACTAAGCCATCTAATTAACTATGTATCTATGAGTTAAAACCTTTTCCTTTACATATATCATTCTTTTATTTTAGTTAAAAAAACTAAAATGATCATACAGATAGATGAGCAGATAAAGAAATTGAATAACTACTAAATGGAGCAAGTCTTTTGGATAAGGTCTCAATTAAAAATAATTTCAAACTAGGATAAGGTGACCAGATGACCCGCTTTTGGCGGGACAGTCCCAATTTTTAACAATTTGTCCCACGTCCCGCAGCATTTTAAAAAAGTCTCGATTTTTGGAAAGAATGCATGACAAGCTAGGGAACGGCAGGAGAACAGGAAGGGAATATATGCTTTTCAGCTGCCATGTGGCTATTTCACCAGGATATGAGTTTTATATTATTTTTGTTAATTTTATAATGTTAAACTTTAATAATAACAAATAATTGTTGAGAACTGATTATCGAGAACCGCTTATCAAAGTTTGCATTGTTGCCAGCACTCCCCCACCCCAATGGTGTCCCATTTTACTAATGTTAAAATCTGGTCACCTTAAACTAAGAAGGTAAAAGGAATTTATTAACTTATGGGTTGCTTCATGTAAAGGGTCAGGAGAAGAAAAACCTAAAATTCCTTGGCAAAGTCAACATAAATCTAAGTAAATATGTGCATTTTTCTGTTTAAAAAAGTCATTTTAACCCCACAAATAGTACCTGGTTATATTCCACCTCTCCCTTTGTTCAAGCTACATCCCACTAAAGAATTCTAGGAGAATGGGACAAGATGGCTGTGGGGTCCCCAAGAATAGTACTCTATCTAGAGTACTACATTAGTAAGTGTAGCACTGTTATTTCCACACAGCAACTTCTCATCACACCTGATGTGACATGACCTTAGTTTTCAAGAGAAGTTTAACACTCATTACGTTTAAGATAATCTTCATTAAATTTTTTCTTCACAATTTACAACCACAATTCATCAAAGCAGCATTATGTTTACAATGTCTTTAATATTCAACTAAAAGATCTGTAGATGGCTTACCTGACATCTTTTTCAAGTTGTGCAATACACTCCTTCAATGAATCAATTTTAGAATCTCTCTGACGCACTGATTCAATGAGATATCTGTAAGGTTGCTGAGTCTGGTTTAACAGTGAATTGGCCCTGTTAAGCTGAAGATACACAGGTTTCATTGAAGTCTAGAAAATCTGATAACAAATTAAAATCATTCAAAATACTCCAGCAAAAATAAAGCATACAAATTCCTTTTACATGAATTATCCTGAAAGCGTTCTTTTTTGTGTGAGACAGAGCCTCAAGCTATTGCCCTGGGTTAAGTGCCATGGCGTCACAGCTAATAGCAACCTCAAACTCCTGGGCTTAAGCGATTCTCTTGCCTCAGCTTCGTAAGTTGCTGGGACTACAAGCGCCTGCCACAACGCTCAGCTATTTTTTGGTTGTAGTTGTCACTGTTGTTTGGCAGACCCAGGCTGGATTTGAACCTGCCAGCTCTGGTGTATGTGGCTGGTGCCTTAGCTGCTTGAGCTATAGTTGCTATCATCCTGAAAGCTTTTCCTGTGTAAATCTGAAGTTTAAAAAAACAATTGATTGTCACTTTAATAATAGTAACTACTATAAATAAGAAACAAAAATTTCAAATAAAATGTTAATAGTTAACCAAATTTGGAAGTGGGTAAATCTAAACTTTGGTCTGAGAAGCTGTGTCATAAAATATATCTTCTTTTTTTTTTAGAGACAGAGTCTCACTTTGTCACCCTTGGTAGAGTGCCGGGACTACAGGCACCTGCCACAGCGCCTGGCTATTTTTTTGTTGCAGTTTCACTGGGGCTGGGTTTGAACCCACCACCCAGTGGGTTCAGGCCGGTGCCCTACTCATTGAGCCACAGGTGCCACCCAAAATATATCTGCTTTTAACCAAATCATTAGCTAAAAATTAAAAAGTTTTATTTGAGCTTTATTTCTACTCAAAATAATCAATTTTAGTAATTTTTTCATCTCTTCACGTTCCCCTCTTTGTTTTAAAAATATATTAACTTATATATCTGAATCACTACATATAATTAAGTTCCCCCCTAAATGTGGTTAAAATGTAGGGTGTATAGCTCAGTGGCAGAGTGCATGCTTAGTGGGCACGAGGCCCTGGGTTCAATCCCTAGTACCTCCAGTTGATCTATTTTTGTGAGGTGATAGTTATGTTAATCAGTTAGATGTAAACATTCCATGTTGTATATCAAATCAGTACATTGGATCCCATAAATGCATTAATGTACACAGTTATGATGTATTTTTTTTTTTTTGAGATAGTCTCATTATATTGTCTTCGATAGAGTGCCATCACATCACAGCTCACAGCAACCTCAAACTCCTGGGCTTAAGTGATTCTCTTGCTTCAGCCTCCCAAGCAGCTGGGACTATAGGCACCCACCACAACACTTGGGTATTTTTTTGTTGCAGTTGTCATTTGTTTTAGTAGGTCTAGGCCGGGTTTGAACCTCCAAGCTTTAGTGTATGTGGATGGCACCCTACCCACTGAGCTATGGGTATTGCCACTATTGTTGGAGGTTTTAAATATATTCTACATAGTAAACCCTTATAAAATTTATAAATAATTTGTTCCGTTTGTGGGTTTTCTGTTGTCCTTGGTAAGAGAGCTGCTGCATCACAGCTCACAGCATCCTCAAACTCCTGGGCTTAAGCGATTCTCTTGCCTCAGCTTCCCAAGTAGCTGAGACTATGGGCGCCCACCACAAGGCTCAGCTATTTCTGGCTGCAGTAGTCATTGCTGTTTAGCAGGCCTGGGCCAGGCTTGAACCCACCAGCTTCAGTGTATGTGGCTGGTGCTCTACTCACAGAGCTATGGGCACGGAGCCTATTTTTCATTCTTGACAATGTCTTTTGATACACAGTTTATATATTTATGAAGTCTGATTTACCTTTTTTATTTTTTGTGCCTGTTCTTGTGGAGAAATCATTGCCAAAATGAAGGTCATAAAGATTTTGTCTCATGTTTTCTTCTATGAGTTTTATACTCCTTAGTTCTTATTCTTAAACTTAGGTCTTTGATTCATTTTAAGTTAGTTTGCATATCTGGTGTAAGGTCAGGGGCTCACTTTATTCTCTTACATGTAGATACCCAGTTTTACTAGCTCTGTTTGTTGAAAAGACTGTCCTTTCCTCATTGTTGATGACCACTGACCATATACATGAGTTTTTGTTTCTGGCTTCTCTATTCTATTCCATTGATCTATATGTCCATCCTTAACTGCAGTAGCACAATATTTTAATTACTGTAGCTTTGTAGTACATTTTGAAATCTGGAAGTATGAGTCTCTCCAACTTTGTTTTTCCTTTTCAAGCTTATTTTGACCTTTTGAGATCCCTTGAAATTCCATATGAATTTTAGGCTAGGTTTTTCTATTTCCATATAAAAGGCAATTGGAATTTTGACAGCAATTTCACTTAATATGAAGATTGGTTTGGGGAATATTGTCATCCTAACAATATTAAGTCTTCCAATCCATGCACGTAGGCTGTCTTTTGCCTGTTTGGTGACGTTTATTCCAAAGTATTTTGCTGTTTTTGATGCTATCGTGAATGGAATTGTAAATTTCTTTTTCAAGATTGTTCATTGCTTGTATACTATGTATAAACAATGAACGATTATTATCATTATTGTTATTTTTTTTTAAATACAGTGTCTTACTCTGCCCCCCGACCTGGAGTAGAGTATGACCTTAGTTCACTATAATCCTGGCCCTAAGTGCTCCTCCTGCCTTGGCATCCCAAGGTGCTGGGATTACAGGTGTGAGTCACCACACCTGGCCTGTATGACTATTTAATGCTTTTGACATGTAAGACCAAAGTTTTTTCCTAAGGAATTTTATCAAGTTACATATAATTCAACCCTAGTTGTTGGAGTTTTTTGTTTTGTTTTGTTTTGTTTTCCAGACAGAGCCTCTCAATCCTCCTGCCTCAGCCTCCCAGGGTGCTAGGATTATAGGCATTGAGCCTCTGTGCTGGCCTCAATCCTAGGTTTTAAATTTGTTTTTGCTCTTTCTCTTTTTCTAAGTACATACAAAACAGTTGTCTCTACAGGATTAAATGCAACATTCTTAATGTCTGCAGGCCCCTATTTTGGTACATAATGAGTTCATGAAAAAGGTATTCTACCCTTAGGTAATTACAACGAAAACTGGTAGATATCTATTATCAGGATTAGGGGGTAGAGAAAAGGGTATTTTGTTACACAGTGCAAAATTATAAAATTCCTAACTACTCTATGACCTGAAGATGCTCCCTGATGATACATTTCTAGTCTCTTAGAAATGTTTAAAAAATTTTCTTCCTCCTCCTTTCATGATTGCTAAAGTCAACTGAGGCTACAGATTTGCTGTTTTCTGGGGATAAGAAATGATTTGCATTTTTTTCCTTAAATGGATCATGTTTATAAGCTCTGTATAATTTTTTAGTAGTAAGACCTAATATATTTTAGCATTTCGATATTTTGGTTTTCCACTCATTTTAATAAAACATTGAGTGATTAGCAGCCCAGGAACTGAAGGAGCAGAGGACAGTGGGGGTGGATGTAGTGGAAAGAATGATGGAAGGTGGAAAGAATCAGGGTAGTAGTGAGAGCATTGTTAAAAAGATCAGCTATAAGGTCTAGGTGTGTAAGGAGGGCAGAGAAGCTGAGAGGGGGCTGACCAACTGTTAGAGAATGTCTGCTTGCAGTTAGATGACTATTGTGTAAAAGTATTTAAATTATATTCACCTAAATTAAACAGAAAATTTTCTTACAGTTATTTTAACTATAATCCAGGAAAAAAATCCCCCAAAGAAAAGGAAATTAATAGTGAAAGAAAAGATGACTTCATTTCTTGGGGAAACAGTTCATTATGGTGAAAGGAGAGCCACAAGGAAAATACTACCATGAATACTGTCTACAGTGTGGGTTTTAGTGTGCTTTTTTCTATGTGTTGGTAATCATTCTTTAAAATTTATTAGTGTCACTGGAATCTTATTATTTTTCTCAGTTACTTTATGAACATTCAAACATGCAGCTGGACAAAAATAAAGCTAAGTTCTACTAACCTGTATAACCAGTTTCTCTAGTCAATTAAATCAAACAATTGCCTTGACTTTGTTTTCACAGAACTGACCCTAACTGAATAAACTGAACTGACAAGTTGCTTTGTGTTTCAAAGTGCAGAACAGTCCATGTGTATGTGGGGTGGGGGTTGGGAGAGCAGGCGCAAGGGTTCCAGGGAAAGACCAAGAGCGTTTACAAATTAGTTAACTTCTGTCTAGAACAAAAGTTATCAAAATCTAATTTCTGTCTTTTTGAGACAGAGCCTCAAGCTATCCCCCTGGGTAGAGTGTTGTAGCATCACAGCTCACAGCAACTTCCAACTCCTGGGTTCAAGCCAGTCTCTTACCTCAGCCTCCCAAGTAGCTGGGACCACAGGCGCCCGCCACAACACCTGGCTATTTTTTAGTTGCAGCCATCATTGTTGTTTGGCGGGCCTGGGTTTGATTAGAACCCACCACCTTAGGTGTATGTGGCTGGTGCCTTAGCCACTTGAGCCACAGGCACCAAGCCCCAAAATCTAATTTCAATTGCATGAAAAATATCTCATAGAGGCAGTCTAGTTTTTTTTTTTTTTGAGACAAGAGTCTCACTATGTTGTGCTCACTACAGAGTGCGGTGGTGTCACAGCTCATAGCAACCTCAAACTCATGGACTTAAGTGATTTTCTTGCCTCAGCCTCCCAAGTAGCTGGGTGCCTGCCACAACACCTAGCTATTGAGGCAGTCATTTTTAACTATTCTAATCAATTTCTTTATGACAACAATTACATATACTATATTAGTTTTTAACATTATAAGCAAAATTAAGGGCCAAAAGTCTTACTTTCAAAAGGTATCTTTAATATACAGCCTACAACTTCCTCAGTCTCTGGATAATAAAAACTATGATAAATTTTAAGGACCTATTTTTTTTTTATTAAATCATAGCTGCATACATTAATGCAGTCATGGGGTACAGTGTGCTGGTTTTATATATAATTTGAAATATTTTCATCAAACTGGTTAACATAGCCTTCATGGCATTCTCTTAGTTATTGTGTTAAGACAGTTATATTCTACATTTAGTAAGTTTCACATGTACCCTTGTAGGATTTATTTCTTTTTTAACTTATTTGTAGGGTTCTAAATCCCCTAAGTGAACTTTCATTCCTCAGCAAAAAAGTACGTCTCTCTCAATGAAAAGTGATGGTATTTTTTATTTTTTTTATTTTGAAAATAAATTTAACAAAATTTAAAATAATTCCTTCAATATGATTTGAAAAAGTCCTAGTGAATTAGAATAGTTACTCTTCAAAAAGTTTTGCAATCACTCACTTTGTCTATTGTTAGTAATCGTTTCCTTATAGGAAAGCCTTAGTAATTAGTGACTCAGGAATCATATACGTAATAAATGACTCAGAATTAAACTCATGATACGACATTTTATAGAATTGTTACTCCTCCTTTGTTTCCATAACCTGTACATATGATTCAGAGAAAAGCAACGCCTGATTAAAATATAATTACATATTTTGATTCAAATAGTAATTTAACTTATACTTGGATGATAATCTACAATTATAGGTTTTTTCCTAAAATTTAAAAAACTACAATAAAGGTGGCTACATTGTGTTGTATGTTTTCCTAAATGTGGAATTTTTTTCTTTAGGTATTTTTCACAGAAACTCCTAGAAGTAGAGCTCTTTATTGCCAGGGGTAAAATGAGCTCTGTTGAATGGAATTTCACATCAAGTTGCTTTCTGTGTATAAAATATGAGCCAGTGATACCGTCTAGCAGTGGTGGCAGTTTGTAGAGAACCACTCACACAGTTGAGCTTAATCATTTCCATCATGCTAGGAATGTAAATGACTACCTGAGCTCTAATACAGGGTGACATTTTGGTGCTACTTCGCTATATTCTCATTACTAGGAAAAATTCCCCCAAACAGTGATTTTTGGGCCTTTCCCAGTCCTACTGAATCTAAATTTCTCTAGGTTAGGCCTTAGATTCTGATGATCAGACAAATTTGGAGAGCACAGGTAAATCATCTTCATCCTGAACCTACAATCCTCCCAATTAAAACTAGTTTCTTTTCCTATGTCCTCATATGACCAGTGACATCATTTTTATTATTATTATTTTTTTTTGAGACAGAGCCTCAAGCTGTCCTCCTGGGTAGAGTGCTGTGGCATCACAGCTCACAGCAATCTTCAACTCCTGGGCTCAAGCGAGTCTCCTGCCTCAGCCTCCCAAGTAGCTGAGACCACAGGCGCCTGCCACAACGCCTGGTTATTTTTTGATTGCAGCCATCATTATTGTTTGGCAGGCCTGGGCTGGATTTGAACCCTCCACCTTAGGTGTATGTGGCTGGCACCTTAACCACTTGAGCCACAGGTGCCGAGCCTATTTTTTTTTTTTTTTGAAACAGAGTCTCAAGCTGTCACCCTCGCTTGAGTACTGTGGTGTCACAGCTCATGGCAATCTCAAACTCTTGCACTTAAGCAATTTTGTCTAAGCCTCTGAAACAGCTGGGACTACAGGTGCCTGCCACAAAGCCTGGCTATTTTTTGTTGCAATTGTCATTGTTGTTTAGCAGGCCTAGGTCAGGTTTGAACCCACAGTCCTTGGTGCATGTGGCCAGCACTGTAACCACTGTACTATGGGAGCTGAGCCAACATCATCATCTTTAACAGAGATAATTGTTTTATTTATTTTTATTATTCTTGAGAGATGATCTTTTAGATCTGTCAATATTCCAACTTTAGTTTTTCTTATTTTGGGTTACAGTGTTTGCATTTGTTAGGTAGCATCTGAGTGGTTGAGCCCTTCACTCAGGAGGGGTGCCCTATACTCCCACATTGTACCTGTTAGGTGGTAGCTTACTGAGCCTTCTCCTTCACTCCCCCTTACGCCCTTGCTAGAATCTAATTGTGTGTATGGGCCTGTAGTTTCAAATTAGTAATGAGTACATAGGATGTTTGCTTTTCCATTCCTGAGATACTTTACTATAAGGAGAATGTTCTTCAGCTCCCTTCACGTAAATACAAAGATGTAAAGTCTCCACCTTTTTTAATGGATGAATAGTATTCTATGGTATATATAAAAAATTTATTAATCTATCCACAGGTTGATGGGCACTTAGGTTGTTTCCACATTTTTGTGATTGTGAATTGAGCTGCTAGAAATGTTCAAGTGCAAAAGTCCTTGTGATAAAACGATTTTTTTCTTTGGGGTAGATACCTCGTAATGGGAATGTGGGATCAAGTGGAAGAAGTCTAACTGTAGCTCTTTGAGGATTCTCCATACTTCTTTTCAAAAAGGTTGTACTAGTTTGCGATTCCGCCAACAGTGTATAAGTGTTCCCTTCTCGCCACCACCTGCAGCTTTGAGACTTTCTGAAGTGGGCCATTTTCACTGGGTTAGGTGACATCTTAAGGTGGTTCTGATTTGCATTTCTCTGATGAGTAGGCATAATGAGCATTTTTTCATGTGTTTGTTGACCATTTGTCTGTCTTTTTGGGAGAAGGTTCAAATAGAGGTAATTTTTAACTGATACAGTTCAACCAATTAGGATACTGATGAAACTGTCAGTTTCATCATGCCAGGTACGACCTCTTTGTTGTTGGACTATAGGAGGTCCAGAGGGTCTCAAGAGAGAGGCAAGAACAGAAGGGATTATGATGGAATGGACAGTCAGAGGCCTTAGTGCAGCAGCTGTTTACCAATGTTTCTGCACATATTTTAATATATTAGTAACCAGGAGCAAGTACATGGTAGTCGCTTCTGGCCTTGAGATTCTCAAAATATAGTCCAGGCAAGAGGATAAATTTGTAATGGTAGTATGTTAAAATATTTGAGAGTAACCAGCATGGAAGTGATAGCTGAAATAATCAAAGTAGATAGGAATATTATTTTTTCTTTCTTTCTTTTTTTTTTTGAGACAGAGCCTCAAGCTATCCCCCTGGGTAGAGTGCCATGGCATCACAGCTCATAGCAACCTCCAACTCCTGGGCTCAAGCGAGTCTCCTGCCTCCGCCTCCCAAGTAGCTGGGACCA
>CAUYQV010023194.1:0-42866 GCA_963574575.1 Galagoides demidoff | reverse complement strand
TATCCCCCTGGGTAGAGTGCCATGGCATCACAGCTCATAGCAACCTCCAACTCCTGGGCTCAAGCGAGTCTCCTGCCTCCGCCTCCCAAGTAGCTGGGACCACAGGTGCCCGCCACAATGCCTGGCCATTTTTTGGTTGCAGTCATCATTGTTGTTTGGCGGGCCAGGCTGGGGATTCGAACCTGCCACCTTAAGTGTACGTGGCTGGCGCCCTAGCTGATTGAGCCACAGGCGCCAAGCCAGAGTTACATTCTTAGAAATGTATCATCAGGCAATTTTATTGTGTGAACATTGTAGAGTATACTTACACAAACCTAGGTGGTGTGTGTGCCTACTGCATAACTGGGCTGTGTGGTATATTGTTAGACCTAGCTACAAACCTGTACAGTATGTTACTGTACTGAATACTATAGGCAGTTTTAACACAACAGTATTTGTGCATCTAAACGTAGAAAAGGTACAGTAAAAATGTGGTATTTTAATCTTATGGGACCAGTGTTGCATATGCAGTCCATCACTGACCAAAATGTCATTATGAGGTACATTACTGTATATTGTAGCAACTCTGAGTAAGGGTTGCTACAATATCCCTCCGCCTCTCCCAACCAGCATTGTTATAATTATTTTCTATCTGTTTGTTTTGCATGTAACTGCACAATTTCATTGAAGTTCACTTTCTAGTGTAAAGCCCCTGATGTTTGTTTGTGGAATGTGTAGTTTGAGTGTACCCACAGCAGTTTTGGTAGGGCTTCCTCTATTCCTTTCCCTGATCACACACACTCAGCTGATTGATCTATTGCTTTCAACAATGCCCTGGAAAATGCATTTCTCTACATACTGATCCAATTACATATCTTGAAGAGCTAGTACTTTAGGGCAGAGTTTAAGATTTGCTCTGACCTCTAGATTGCTCTTCCCAGGTGACTTTCTGTGTGGCTCTTTGGCTAGCCTGCAGTTTAACCTATAACTTCAGGGAATCTGTGAATCACTTTACCATTGAACTTGTACATATTTTTTTGAACGTGAAGTCAGTTCCCTTGAGAAGAGACTCAGAGCTTTCTGTTTTGCAGCCTGGTCCTTCTCCTTGGGTCAGTACTCAGCCACAGCTCTGGAGCTGAGGGTGGTGGCAGTGATGTACTTCTTTCTGACAGCACCCTTCTTTAGGGGCTGTGCACTTGATAGAGGGGTAGCGTGTCCTCAGGTATCCTCAGCTTGCAGTTCCTGATGTGCAACCTTCACATCATGAGCTGAGGTAAGGCAGATGGGGGCCCATATTCTCAGTGTTCTTATGCCTTATGTAAAGACCCTATCTCGGGGCGGGGGGCTAGGTGAAAGAAGTGTAAGCTATCACCACTCCAACACAGGCACCTGCAAGTTAACTCTACTGGAGCTGTGGGGAGAGAGCACTCTGTGTTTTTGATGCACAGACCTGGAATTGAGTCTCTCCACTGAGTGGGATGCAGGGGGTAAGGAGACACATCTTCCATAATGACCAGCAAAATCCTCCACCACATAAGTAAAGCCACATAGAAAATTTTGATCAAATTCCAATTTCCACAGTGGCGAAATTGACACTCTTCACTGTCAGTTCTAGCCTCTGCTTGCCCACCTTTGTCTCAGCTATGATTCCCTGAGGGCTGGGTGTGTCTTAGGCTCAGTAAAGCTGTCCTCTGGCTCAGCCCTGCCCTGGCAATCTGTCTTCTCTATGTGTGCATATTCTAGTCCCATGCTCCACTGAGGCCGCTACCACCTTAGGCCTTCCCTTTACTCACGGGGCCAGGGCTTCACTTGTTTTTGGTCTATAGGCTGAGACACACATATTCTGTCACCAAGTATACTTGTAAAACTACAGTTTCACCTTTGCACCCTCAGTTTTAGTTATTCTATGTGATATTTCTGTATATTATACATATTTGGCATTATTAATTCTGTGTGTATATATGTATATATACACAAGTGTACATGATAAAGATTTATATGTGTGTTTATTGATTACCTATGCTGATAGATGGTTCAGTGAAAGCATAATAGATTTATAAGATTTATGTCTAGATTTAATAGTTGTTTTCATTATTCCTTGCACTATTGGATAGGTTTTTTGGTATGGTGACCCCAATTTTTTTTTGTTTTTGCATATAGAACATTTTTCCTATTTGTCCTTTGATTAACTTTTCAGTCCATTCTGTTTTCTCCTTCTGGAACTCTTTCATTTTGATATTGGATACCAGGAATTTTTCTTTTTTACTCTCATAGTTTTAATTTGTTTCTTATTGTGTTCTATACTATGTGAGAATTCTATTTTTTGTTTGACATAATTAGATTTTCAGCCTTATTTTTATTTAGTTTCATTTTTTAAACTGAATTTATTTTTACATCGAATTTATTTTTGTATTCTTTAATTTTCCAAGAATACTTTTCATATTTACCAATCATCCTCTTATGCGGTGGCTTTGTTATAGTTTCATGTATATATATTTTATCTTTATAATTTTTTTTTGGCCAGGGCTGGGTTTGAACCCATCACTTCTGGTATATGGGACCAGCACCCTATTCCTTTAAGCCACAGGCACCACCCTACTCTATAAATTTTAAAACTTACTCAATGATTTCTACATTGAATTTTTTTTAGGTCTTTTTCCATTTTTAATTTTTTTCTTCTCTTTAATAGGCTTGAATTTCCAAAGTCTAGATGTGGGAGTCTGTGGTTTACATCCTGTTCATAAGTGAAACTAGAGGATTTCCTCGGCAATAAGAAGCTGTCTAATCTCTACTATGAACACAAAAAGACAGTAGCTAAGCATGTGCACTCAGTTTTAGCTTAAATGAGCAGGTGGGAAACTGAACAATGTCAGGGTTCCCTTCAGTGTGAGTGAGGGGCTTTTCCTCAGAGGGTAAGCCAGGATAACATACCCTAATTCTGTGACTGATAGAAGGAACAATAAAGCTTCTTGTTTGGGAAGGCAAACTTTTCTGATTTTTCTTAATGTTATGGATTTCACTCTATTTCTATATTTCTTGTGTCATTTCAGTGAGATTTTTGGATGGGCAAGGAAAACGTATATATTCTCAAATCCAGATTTTGTACTGACTCTCATTAAAACTAATTATAGTTTTATAAGAACCATACTTTCTTGAATGTTGTTAGTAATTATATGATTTTATTTTTTTAGGATTCACTTAAACCTAGAATGTATAGAACTTGAGTTTGAGCAGTATAGTATACTGCTATGAACAGAGGCTTCAGGCCCAGGATACTTAGTTAGAATCTTAGTTTTGACAGTATGGGCATCAGACATGTGGCCTAATCCCTTTCTCTCTCAATTTCTTCTGATGGTCATAAAAATAATACTAATATTAAATGATATTTAGAGATTTAAATGAGTTACTGTTTGTCAAGTACTTGTCATAATGTTGGCTCTTAGTAACTGCTAGATAAGTGTTTGTTAAATAAAAATAAATATAGGTTTATATGAAAACATGTACTAAGAATTTATCCCAAATAATGATTTCTTAAGTACTTGCAATATATACTTGAATTAAACATGTTTGTGTCTTTCTCTGCTTAATTTTTTACAGCTTATCGTGAGCCTCATTATTTTTACCAGTTCACAGCTCGATATCATGCAGCTCCCTGCAATAGTATCTATAATATTTCTTTTGAGAAGAAACTTCTTCAGATTTTAAGCAAACTGGTTCTTGACCTATCATGTGAAATTTCCTTACTTAAGTCGGAATGCCATCGTGTTAAAATGCAGAGAGCTGGTTTACAAAATGAATTGTTCTTTACATTTTCAGGTAAGTATAAATGATTCTTTAATGAAAAACAAATGCTTCTTTAAAGGAGAACATATATTCATTTTAAAGATATGTTGTGAATTGCTAGCAGTATTTTTAGAGTATAAATACTATTAATCTGAATATATTTTATGATCTCTACTTTGACTTAGTACTAATATCCCCCAAAATAAAATTCTCCTGACTTATGTACCTAATGAAAAGTTTGTTCTCTCAAATAACTTATACTTTGGTGTGATAATTTATTATAGAGTAGAATTTAGTGTGAGGAATATTTATCCTGATATTTATAAACACAATGTTTTAAAATATAATGTTGTAAAAGCATCTCATTTTAATTTTGATAGGTTAATATTGTATACCAGAGGATTCATTCAGCTTATTGTACTTTTCTTAATGAGTAAGAGTGGAGGCCCAGTATTTTCTAGAAGACAGAATGGAACAAAAGAAGAAAATGGAATAGCTTAGGATTTTGAATTTATAAATGGTCTGCTCATGAATGAACACTTTGGAATAGCCTTCGCTGTGTTTTTAAGCAGTCCCAGTGGCCATAGGATACTCTTCTCCCTCTCATCTCAAATGCTATTGCTTTCTATTTTCCTTTCTTCCTCTTCTTCTTCTTCTTCTTTTTTTTTGATGCCTCTTCTATAAGTGTTTGATTATACTTCCCCATTGTCTGGCTTTCCCTTCTTTTCTTTTCCCCCCTCTGGTCTTCTCAGCCTGAAGTTTTAGAAACATAATTGAAAGGCATTGAAAGCTTTAAGGGGACAACTAGAGATATTCAACCTCATTTTCACTGTCTTTTCTCCTTTCTTCTTCAGATAAAACAGAAAGTTTTTCTCTACCCACTGAAACACTTAGCAGATAGCACCCATCATTATCATTCACAGGAGTTACTCCATCTTTGTTTACTATCTAATAAGTGGACAAATCCTTAGAAAACCTGAAAGTGTACTTGAACTAATAAGAGGTGATAGCAAATAGAAATGAAAGATTGTGGGCATGATTTGCACTTCCCTAATGGCTTACATTGTTGAGCATCTTTTTGTATGCTTGTATTATTGGCTGTTTGTACATCGTCTTTGGAGAAATGTTTATTCAAGTCCTTTCGCGTTTTCAAATTGGGTTATATGTATTTTTGTTGTTGAGTTATAAGAATTCTTTATAAATTCTGGATTCTAGATCCTTATTAATATATGATATGCAAAAATATTCTTTCATCTTACAGGTTAACTTCTCTCTTCTTAATAATGTCCTTAGATGCACAATTGATTTCAATTTTGATGAAGTCTAATTTATCTATTTTTATTTTGTTTCCTGTTATCTTGATGGTGTTTCTAAGCATTTATTGTCAAGTATTAGGTCATCAAGATTTACCTCTTTTATACTTTTAGCTTTTTCATTTAGGTCCAAAATCTATCTTGAGGTAATTTTTGTGTGTAGTGTGGGTATGGTTCCATCCTCATACTTTTGTGCATATAACGTCTGACATTAAGTTTGACTGACTCTTCCTAGAAAAGGTGCTACACACCTCATTGCTGAATATCACTTTGGTCACCTTTAAAGTCCTCCCTTTGGAAAACTATGCACCGAGGTCAGCACCTAGTCCACACTGCAAAGCAAATTTGGAACTCTTTTTTTTCTGGAATTGCCATCAGAGCTGCCGTCATACTGCCCTTGATGTCCTGAATGTCATCAAAATGACTTCTTTTTAATATTTCCTTTATCTTTTGGTGAAGAAAAAAATTCACTGGGGCCAGCTCAAGTGAGCAGGGAGGCTGTGCCAATACACTTACTTGTTTACTGGATAAGGTCTCCCGCACAGACAGTGCCTGTGAGTTCTTTTCTTTTGTACTTCATTGAGCTCCTCTGGGACCATTTTTGCACATGCTTTCTCATGCCAAGATTGTCAATTAAAATTTTCCTTACTGTTTCTCTGTCAGTGTTACTTGATCAGCCAATGATTTTGATGTACAATTCAATGAATTTTTGCTGTGTTTTCATCAGTTCTGTTTGTTATTGGCCACCCTGACCTCTCTTCATCAGTAAAGCCTTCTCTCCCCTCAGAGGAATATTTAATCCGTCTGTGCATTGTAATTTTCTTCATGGCATTATCCCATAAACTTGGACTAAAAATGTCTCTGATTTCATTTCCATTCTTGCAAAGTTCAACAAGAAATTTTAAGTTTGTTTGTTGCTCTAATTCAAGCCCTGATTTTCTTTCAATGGCACATACAAACATGAACTCCCCTCAGTAAGATACCACCAGCCATTGACATGAACACACCTGTCAGACAGTGATATACCAAAGTTATAAAAGCTTGCTGAGCTGTTTATACACTGCTGTCAATGTAAATGCATGGTGGCAGGTGAAAGTTAAGCAAACCTCTGTATCCAGCTTCCTAAGGACCATTTGTTGAAGGGACTATTCTTTCCACACTGAATGTCTTAGCACCCTTTTTATAAGTCAGTAAGCTATTAAGTATATGGATTTATCTCTGGATTCTGAATTTTATTCCATTGTTGCATATTTTTATCCTCATAATTGGTACCACACGATTTTAATTACTTTAGCTTTGTAGTACTGTGTGAAATCAGAAGTGAGAATCCTCCAATTTTGTTCTTCCCATTAAACATTGTATTGGTAATTTGAAGTTTGAAATTAAGTCATTAATTTGAGATTGTACTTCTTTTTTAATATAGGTGTTTGCACCTATAAATTTCTCTGTGAATATGCTTTAACCAAAATCCATAATTTTTGTTATATTTATTTTCATTTTCATTTGTTTCTAAGTATGTCCTTGTGATATTTTTTTGCCTGTTGTTTAAGAAAAGTATGTTGTTTAATTTCCATATATTTATAAACATACTGATTTTGCTTCTGTTACTGATTTCTAGTTTCATTCTTTTGTGATCACAGAAATTTTATATGATATTAATCTTTTTGGAATTACTAAGATTTTTCATGGCCATACATATGATCTTTACTGAGGAATGTTCCATGTGCACTGGAGAAGTGTGGGTGTCCTCTTGTTGGCTAGAGTGCTCTGTGTACATCTTATATCTAGTGTTGTCTATTTTATTTTCTTATTGATCTTCTGGCTCATTTTATATTCATTATAAAAGTGGTATATTGGTATGTTTAACTTTTATTGAAAAACAATTTTTCCATTGAGTTCTATCAGCTTTTACTTAGTATATTTTGGACTCTGTTGTTAGAGGCAGACATAGTTATAAATGTCTATCTTCTTTATAGATTTGTACTTTTATACAAATATAACGCAACTGTTCATTTCTTGCAAAAAATTGTTGACTTAAAGTCTATTTTGTCTGATATTTGTATAGACCTGCTCACATTTTCTCCATCTTCTTGATTCAGTTTTGGTAGTTTGTGTGTTTCTAGCAGTTTGGTTATATTTCTTTTTTTCTTTTTGTTTTTATTAAGTCATATACACATAGATCTTGAATACATTTATGCATATGTGGGGTACAATGTGTTGTTTTTTTATACAATCTGACATGCTTACATTAAACCAATCAACATAGCTTTCACCTCATTTACTTGATGATTGTGTTAAGACATTTATGTTTTACACTTGATAGATTTGACTTATACCCTTGCAATATGCTCCATAGGTGTGGTCCCGTCATTTACTCTCCCTCTGTCGCACCTCCCTCCTCTCCTTACCTCTTTTATGTTTCCATGGGGGGACCTGGAACATATTCCCTGAGTAAAGTAGCTCAAGAATGGAGGAAAAAGTATCCAATGTACTCAGTACTTCTATGAAACCAACTTATATTTATTCACACTTTCTTATGAAAGATAGAGAGAATTGGAGTTTGGTTATATTTCATCTAGTTCTCATGACTGTAGGAAATACCTTTTTGCCCTCCTTTAACTTTAACCTCTTTTTTTTTTTTTTGCATTTATAGTGAATCTCGTGTTACCTAAAGAATAAGATATCTTTTTGTTATCTTACAAATAACAAAAAGATCCTTTATTTTGCCTCGGCGCCTGTGGCTCAATGGGCTAAGGTGCCAGCCACATACACCGAAGGTGGCAGGTTCGAATCCCCAGCCTGGGCCCGAAAAACAACAATGATGACTGCAACCAAAAAATGGCCGGGCGTGTTGGCAGGCGCCTATGGTCCCAGCTACTTGGGAGGCGGAGGCAGGAGACTCGCTTGAGCCCAGGAGTTGGAGGTTGCTATGAGCTGTGATGCCATGGCACTCTACCCAGGGGGATAGCTTGAGGTTCCGTCTCAAAAAAAAAAAAAATCCTTTATTTTTATCCATTATGCTTACTTCTCCCAGTTCATTGGAGCCTTTAAATTAAGCCATTTATATTTAAAATTATTACTAATAAGGAAAGACTTACTTTTGTCTTTTTGCTATCTGTTTTCTGTATGTCATATGTCTTTAATTAATAGACTTTCTTATTAGAGCAGTTTTGGATTTACAGAAAAATTGAGCTTTTTGTTCTCTTAAGTTGATCTCTTCATTGTTCAGCAGTACCACACTATCTTGATTTCTGTGTTATATGGTAAGCCTTGAAGTTGGGTGATGTCAGTCCTTTGTTTTTGTCCCAATTCCATTCTTTTCATGTGGATATCCAGTTTTCCCAACAAACTTTATTGAAGAAATGAACTTTTCCCTATTGTGTCTTCTTTGTACCCTTGTTGAAAATTAGTTGGCCATATATGCATGTGTTTATTTCTAGACTCTCTATTCTTTTCCATTGGCTTATGTGTCTGTTTTAATGCTACTGCCCTACTATTTTGATTACTATAGCTTTGTAGTATAATTTGAATATAGAAAATCCCTATATTTGTGTGTAAAAAATCTTCACCAAATCTAGGGCCATGTAGATTTTCTCTGATGTTATCAGTTTTACAGATTTGCATTTTACATTGATGTCTCTGATTCATTCAGGGTTAATTTTGGTACAAGCTGTAAGATGTTTGTTTCAATTTATTTGCATGAGGATGTCCAGTTTTCCTAGCACCATTTTTGAAAGACTACCCTTTCTTCATTGAATTATCTTTTCTCTTTTGTGAATGATCAGTTGAGTATATTAGTGTGTATCTGTTTCTGAGCCTTCTGTACTTCTTCAGGGATCTCTTTATCTATTCTTTCACCAGTACCCTACTGTCTTGATTACTGTTGTTGTATAGCAAGCCCTGAAGTTGGGTAATGTCAGTCCTCTGTTTTTGTTGCCATTAGTATTCTGTTGGCTCTTCTAGGTCCTTTGTTTTACCACACAAATTTTAGAATCAATTTGTAGATAAACAGAAAATTAGATTTTATATGGGATTCAATAGAAATTATACATCTTGTTTAACAATAGTGTGTCTTTCTATTTGTGAATATGGACAATATTTCCATTTACTCAAATATTCTTTGATTTTTTAAAACAGTTTTTGAGGTTTTCCTCATAAAGCTGTTGTACATATTGCATTTTGTATTTCATTTTTTGTAATGGCACTGCACTTTTTATCTCAGATTACAGTTGTTTGACAATACATAGGAAAGCCGATTGTATGTTTTGAAATACATATTAAAATAATTTATGTAGTCAAGCCAACTGACATAACCATCATTTCACAGTTTTCTTTCTTTTTGTATGTGTGTGTATTAAGAGTATTTAAAATCTATTCTACTAACAAATTTCCAATGTGTATTATAGTTTTGTTAAGTATAGTCCTCATGTGGTACGTCAGATTTCTATACTTATTCGCCTTACTTAACTACAATTTTGTACATTTGGCCAATATCTCCTAATTCTCTCCATCCCTTCCTTGCCCCAGGTAACCACCATCCTACTAGATTTCTATGAATTATATTTTTTTGAGAGTTCACATATAAGTGAGAGCATACTCTATTTCTCTTTCTGTGTCTGAATTATTTCACTTATCACAATGTCTCCTGGGTTTATTCTTATTGTTGCAAATAGTAGGATCTCCTTTTTAAAGGCTAATTAATAATCCATGTTGTGTCTGTGCATGTTTGTGTGTCTATATCTATCCATTCATCATCTGTGGATGCTTTGGTTATTTCCATATTTTGGCTATATAAAATAATGCTGTAATAAACATGAGGGTGCAGATATGTTTATAAGGTTATGATTTAATTTCCTTTGGATATATACCCAGGATTACTTGGTCATTTGGTAGTTCTATTTTTTTTGTCTTTTCTTTAATTATTAAATGATAGCTGTGTACATTAATGCAATCATAGGGTACAGTTTGGTGTTTTCATATACAGTTTGAAATATGTTCATCAAACTGGTTACCATGGCCTTTATGTCATTTTCTTAGTTATTGTGTTAAGACGTTTATGTTCTACTTTTGGAAAGATTCACCTGTACCCTTGAAAAATAAACCATAGAGGTAGTTCTATTTTTAATTTCTTCAGTAATCGCTACTGTTTTCAACAATGGCTGCACCAATCCACATTCCTACTAACAGTGTTCTGGTTTTTCCACACTCTTACCAACACTTGATATCTCTCATCTTTTTGATAATAGCCATTCCTAACAGATACGAGATGATTATTTCATTGTGGTTTAATTTCATTTTCCTTATATTTAGTGGTGCTGGGAAACTTTTTATAGGCCTACTGGCCACTTTTATGTCTTTGGAGAAATGTTTATTCATGTAATTTGCAAGTATTTTACATGGGTTATTAAATTTTTTGCTATTGAGTTGTGTGAGCCTCTTACTATTTTGGCTATTATTGTGTTATCAGATATATGGTTCTGGATTATTTTCTCCCAATCTGTAGGGTACCTTTCATTTAGGTGATTGTTTTCCTTGCAATGCAGTGTCTTCTTAGTGTAAGGTAATTACACTTGGTTATTTTTGTTTTTGTTGCTTGTGCTTTTGGATATCCTACCCCCAAAATCATTGCCAAGACCAATGTCCAGTATTATTATTTTACCTGAGGATATCCAATTTTACCAATATAATTCATTGAATAAATCTTTTCCCTGTTGGGACTTCTTGACTTGCTGACTGAAAATTAGTTGGTATAGGTTTACCTATAGGTTCTCTGTACTATTCCATTGGTCTGTGTCTCTGTGTTTATACCAGTACCCTACTGTCTTAGAGCTTTGTAGTACATATAAAGTGAAATTAGGGAGCATGATGCTTTTTGTGTTTCTCAGAACTTCTTTGGCAATTCAGGGTGTTTTGTGGTTCAATACAAGATAAACTTTATATATTCTTATTAGGTCTATTTTTATGTTGATTATTTGGAATTATTTTACAGAGATAATCTGGTCATCTGTGAACAAACAGTTTTATTTCTCTCTTCCTATTTATATACCAATTGTGTCATTTTCTTATCTTCTTGCATTAGCTAACACTAACATTAGTATGTTATTGAATAGCACTGATGAGATGAAATACATTTGCCTTGTTCTTAATCGAAGGGAGAATGCATCTAGTTTTTACCACTAAGTACAGTGGTAGTTATAGGATTTTTTAGATATTATTTTTCAGTTAATAAAGAACACTTTAAAATTTCTAGTTTGCTGAGAGTTTTTATCAAGAATGGGTATGGGATTTTGTTCAATGCTTTTTCTGCCTTTGTTGATAGAATCATGTGATTGTTCTTCTTTATTCACTCAATGTGTTTTCATTTTTAAATGTTGAACCAGGCTTACATATTTGGTATTAATTCCACTTGGTAAAGGCATATAATTCTTAGTTTTATTTGATTTGTTGCTGTTTTGTTTAGGATTTTTTCATATGTTTGTTACCAATATTGGTCTGTAGTTTGATGCCCTGGATTTTCTCTTCTCTGTGGTCCTTCAGGTATTCTTAAAGACTTTTTCTCGGATAAAACTTTCATTGATTTCCATTTTAATTCCGTGGAATTATGAGGAACCCTGTGAAAGAGGTGGTAAGATGTATGTGTGTGGAGGGAAGAAGAATTCTATAATCCTACAATGAATTCTCAAGTTTTTTTATTGTTTCAGATTAATTTGAGAGTACAAAAATTAGGTTAAAATGTTTGCACGTATTAGGTAGAGTCCCTCTTATAATTATGTCCTGCCCTCAAGAGATGGCCATAAACCCTTTACTTTGTTGTGTACTTGTTGTTTTACTTATTGTGTACTTAGCTGTGCACAAGTTTCTCAGTTTAATTAAGTCCTTTTTAAAAAAATTTATATTGTTGTTGTGATGGCCGCTGAAGTCTTTGGTATAAAGACTAACATTGTGCTGGTGAAGTGGGAGTACACCTATCTCCCTCCTCCCCTCTTCCTTTTCTCTCCTTCACTGCCCCCCACTGTGACTTGATTTGAGGTTTTCTTTTATGTGGGTATGTATTAGATCTTCTATTGGTTTCATATTAGTATTAAGTACATTGGATTCTTGTTCCTCCATTCTTCTGATACTTTATTAAAAAGAATGTGTTTCAGTTCCATCCAGGTTAATACAAAAGATGTAAAGTCTCCATCTTTTTATGGCTGAATAGTATTCCATGGTATATATACACCACAGTTTGTTACTCCTTTCCTGGGTTGGTGGACTTTTAGGTCATTTTGACATTTTGTTGATTGTAAACTGAGCTGTGATATAAAATCTAGTACAAATGTTCTTATGATAAACTTTTTTTTTTCCTTCTGGATAGATGCCAAGTAATGAGATTGCAGGATCAAATAGAAAGTCGAATTTGACTTCTTTGAGGATTCTCCATACTTCCTTCCAAAAAGGTTGTATTAGTTTGTAGTTCTGGCACAGTGTAAAGTGTTTCCTTCTTTCCACATCTATGCCAGCATCTGCAACTTGAAGACTTTGTAATGTGGCCTATTCTCACTGGGGTAAGGTGATACCTCTAGGTGGTTTTGATTTTCATTTCTCTGATGATCAGGGACAATAAGCATTTTTTTCACATGTTTGTTAGCCATTTGTTTGTGTTTCCTCAGAGAAGGTTCTGTTCCTGTCTCTTGCCCAGTGGTAGATGGGATTGTTTGCTCTTTTTGTTGTTCATTAATTTGAGCTCTCTGTACATTCTAGTTATCAACCTTTTATCAGATTCATACCCTGCAAATATCTTCCCATTATTACGATTGTCTTTTTATTTTACTTGTTATGTACTTAGCTGTGCAGAAGCTTTTCATTTTAATTAAGTCCTACTTATAAATTTATGTCGTTGGTGTGGTAGCCACTGAGGTCTTTGACATAAAATCTTTTCCCAGTCCAACATCATCAAGAGTTTTTCTCACATTTTTATCTAAGATTTTTATTGTTTCATGTCTTAGATTTAAATCTTTTATCTATCTTGAGTTAATTCTTGTAAGTGGTGAAAGGTATGGGTCTAGTGTCAGTCTTTTACATGTGGTTTTACAGTTCTCCAGAACTATGCTGGATAATAGTGGTAACAGTAGACATCCTTTTCTGGTTCTAATTCTAAATGGAAAAGCGTTCAGTTTTTCTCCATTCAGTATGATATTAGCTGTGAGTTTGTCATAGATGGCTTCAGTCAGCTTAAGTAATGTGCCACCTACATGTATATTCTTAAGAGTTCTTATTAGAAAGGATGCTGAACATTATCATATCCTTTTTCTGCATCTCCTGAGAGGATCATATGGTCTTTGTTTTTTTCTTCTGTGGATATGGTGAATTACATTTATGGATTTGCTTATGTTAAACCAGCCTTGCATCCCTGGGATGAAGCCTACCTACTTCATTGTGATGTATATATTTTTTTAATGCATAGCTGCAATCTATTAGCCAAAATTTGTTGAGTATTTTTGCATCAATATTCGTTAGTCAGCTTGGTCTGTAGTTCTCTTTTTTAGTTGTGTCTTTCCCTGGATTTGGAATCAGGATGAGGTTTGCTTCATAGGATGTGTTGAGGAAGATTCCTTCCTTCTCAGTGTTTTGGAATAGGTTCTGCAGTATAGGTACAAACTCATATTTGAAGATTTGATACAATTCTCGTGTGAAGCCATCTGGTTTAGGGCTTTTTGTTTTTGTTGTTGAAAGTTATTTTTAATTGTTTCATCAATCTCAGTGCTTGACATTGATCTGTTCAAGAGATCTGTTGCTTCCAGGTTAAGTCTGAGGAGATGGTGTGATTCGGGGCAGTGGTCCATTTCTTCCACATTGTTGAATTTATGGGCATAGAGTTTTGTAGTAGTCAGAGATAATCTCTTGTATCTCAGTGGTATCACTTTTTATTTCCCCCTTTTATTTCTGTTTGAGGTTATTAAAGATTTTACTTTTCTGTCTCTAGTTAATCTGGTCAGTTATTTATTGATTTTAGTTATCTTTTTAAAGAAACAACTTTTCTTTGATTAATTTTCTTAATTATTTTGCTTTCATTTTCATTTATTTCTGATTTAGTTTTGGTTATTTTCTCCTGCTAGGTTTGGGGTTGGGTTACTCTTTCTTTTCTTTTCCATTTCTTTAAGATGATTCATTGGGTTGTTGATGTGTTCTTTTTCTGTTTTTCAGATATAGACATCTAATGTGACCACTTTTCTCTTAGGACTGCTTTTGTAGTGTCTCACAGGTTTTGGTAGCTTGTGTCTTCATTATTTTTATGTTTGAGTAAGTTAATGATTTCCTCCTTTATCTCTTCCTTGACCCAACTGTCATTTAGCATATGGTTATTTAGTTTCCATGCCTTTGTGTGGGGATGAGAATTTTTGTTGGATTTGAGTTCCACCTTTATTGTATTGTGAACTGAGAAGATACAAAAGTTATAATTTCAGTTCTTTTGATTTTGTTGAGGTTTGATTTGTGTCCTAGGATATGATTTTGGAGAGTATTCCATGGGCTAACAATAAGAAAATATATTCCTTAGTTTTGAGATGGTATGTTCTGTATATCTCTATTAAGCATAATTGTTTTAGGTCACATTTTAAGTCACTTGTATCCTTCTATAATTTCTGTTTAGAGAATCTGTCCAGCTCTGCAAGAAGGGTGTAAAATCCTTTACTATTATGATGTTATAGGATATCATGTTGCTCAGACCAATTAAGGTCTGTTTCATAAATCTGGGAGCATTTAAGTTGGTTGCATAAATATTTAGAATTCACATGTCCTATTGTTGTATTATTCCCTAGACCAGTACAAAGTGTCCATCTTTGTCTTTTTTGACCTTAGTTGCTTTAAATCCACTTGTATCTAAAAATATGATTGAGACCCCTCCTTTATTCTGATTTCCATTTGTTTGAAATATCGTTTTACATCCATTCACCCTGAGTCTTATCTTATCCTTTGAAGCTAGGTGTGTTTTCTGGAACACATGGCTGGCTTGTGTTTTTTATCCAGTCACCTAGCCTATGCTTTTTCAGTGGAGAATTTAAGTTATTAATATTAATTGACAGAATTAATAAATATGGTTAAGTTCTATTCAGCTTATTTTGTGAAAGTCCATTGCTCAGTTTTATCCTTGTGTCATTTTGAAAGCTATATCTTGTCCTTTAATTTGTCACTGTTTACTTTGCTAATGATCCATTGTGATGATCAGTGTGCAGAATAGGTCTAAGTATTTCCTGTAGAGCTGGCTTTGTTGTGGCAAACTTCCTTAATGTTTGCATATCAGTAAGAGATTTAATTTCATCATCAATGTTAAAGCTTAGTTTAACAGCCTATAGAATTCTGGGATGAAAATTATTTTAAGAAGGTTAAAGTAGATGACCACTCTCTTCTGACTTGAAAAATTTCAATTGAGAAGTCTGCTGTCACCCTGATGGATAGGCCCCTGTGTGTCAGTTGGAGCTTACTCCTGTCTGCTTGCTGAAGTTTATCTTTCATCTTGCCTTGACAATTTCATGACAATATGTCTTTGAGTGGCTCTGTTTGAGTTGAGTTGACCTGGGGTTTGATATCCCTCTGAAAGGATTGTGTCAGAGTCTTTGATGATATTTGGGAAATTTTCATTTATGATATCCTCCAGTAGGGCTGTCATTCCTCTGGGGCATTCTTCTCCTTCTGGGACACCTATTATTGGTATGTTTGAATGCTTTGTGAAGTCCCATAATTCTCTGAGAAAATTCTTCTTTCTCTTCTTTTCTTCCTCTTTAACTTCCAGTGTTAACTCAAGAGCTTTATTTTCTAGCTCTAAGATTCTTTATTCTCTGTGGTCTACTTTATTCTTGACATTTTCTACTGTATTTTTAAGATCGACTCTTTAAATTCCTTAAGTTCAACCATATCATTTCTATATTCTTCATATCTTTCATCCCTTATTTGGTTCTATTTTTGGATTTCATTTTGCAATTTCCTTTGTTGCTTTTAACATCAGATTTTAAATTCCCTTTTTTTAAATTTTGAATTCCCTTTTTTAAAAAGTCTAACATTTCTTTATAGGTAGAATCCTCTGCAGTAGCTATCTCAGGATCCCTTGGTGGTAGGGGACATTTGCCCTATTCTGATTTTTCTTCTTGACCCAGGATTTTTCTCTTGGGTCATCCTCATGAGCATTCTTGTCTAGTTTCTTCCCCCTACCTTTTCCTTTCACTTCCTTCTTCTTCTTAAATTACCTTTTCTCTGCTTAAGTGTTGAAGTATCCTTTAGTATAGGACTAAAAGGAAGTATCCTTTTAGTATAGGACTAAAAGGAAGAGATGAATGAAGAGCAAGAAGGGGAAAAAGATAGAAAAAGAGAAAAGAAAAAGGGAGTTAAAAGGAAAGATTGACAGAACAGAAAGAGAGAGACAGGAATAATAGTGGTGTTCAAGAGGGTGCTTTGACTCACAGGCACATTTCTTGGGATCTGGGGGAAGTGGGTTGAGTGGGTCCCTTGAGTTTAGGTGCTCCTTACCAGCCTGAGCAAAAGGCAAGACTTCACCTCCTCCAAATACAGAAGAAAACAAAAACCAGCAGTATGTCACAGGGTGGACCTAACAATAGAATCCTTCCAAAGGCCCAAACTAGAAGGACCCACTAGATCAGGGGATCAAGGTTTCCTTGAGCCAGGTCAATGCTATGGCACCTCCTCCAAGGCCTCCAAATGAGGCTTTGTCTCATAAATGGAATACAGATTGACAGAGAATTAAAACTGATCACGAAAAAAGGAATAGTAATCAGAATAAAAGTATATAAATAAAATTGATAATAAAATTATTTTTAATATGTAAAAAAAAGGTGGGAGTATATCTTAGTTGTTACTTGAGAAATTTCTGTGGGAAAGATAAGAAAAGTAGAAAAATTATTATAGAAAGAGACTAAAGGAGAGAAATAGAAAGGAAAGAAAGAATAAAAGGAGTAGGAAATCCAGAGCAAAGATGGAGCCCTTAATATTAAAGAAAATAAAAGTGGAAAAAATAAAAGTACATTAAAATGAAAGAAACAAACAAAAGCTCTTAAGGGAAAAAAATGAAAAAAGAAAAAGAATAACAGGGCAGGAAAACTGTGGCAAAAATGGAACCCTTAGTATTGAAGAGGGAAACAATGAAAAACTATAAATACAAGGGAAAAAAGGAAAAAATAAAGGGAATTTCATGGGAAAAATTTGAAAAAAAATTTTAAGAATGAAAAATACACACACACACACACACACGCATGCACATATATATAGCCTAGACAACAGGTACGGTTCTGGGGTGTAAGATACTAATTATACAGCTGTATAGAGACCTGGTCTCATCATCTTGATGTCTTTGCCATCAATCCCCACAGGGCTGGGAGCCTTAAGCTCTCAGCAGCCTACTTAATAGACATGACTTGACCTTTCCAAACTGTGTCCCTTGTCCACAAAGTGGCTTTCCCATGAAAGTGGGTTTTGCTTGGGTTTCTCTGTGGATGGCTACCTAGCTCAGCAGGCATTTCAGAACTGGCCCTACACTAGGAGCCTGAGAGCTAATCCTGCAAGGCAGCTCTCCTACAATGGTTGCATGTGGCCGAGAGCTCTGCTCTGCTCAGTGGCTCAGTCCTGGCCCATGGTGCTGTTCAAAATTACTTGCTTGCCCCAGTTCTCCCAAGGTAACTTCAGGTTCACACACATGCACAAAAAAAGGCCTTCTCTATTGGAAAACTACCACTAAACTGGCCGGCCCCCTGCCAGTATGCAGGAACTCAACATTTGTGCCAGTTCTTCACTGCTCCTGACCTTTTCCTTGGCTCCTGGAGTGCCTTGCTGCTTCCCTGTGACTGTGAAGCAATGTTTCTGGGCAGGGATCCCCAGCTAGAGGTGGCTAGAGTTTTTTCTCCCTGATCTCACTTCAAGTGCTGCAAAAGAGATGTTACTAGTCCACTATCTTGCTCTGCCTTTCAACTCTCAGGTTTTTAAAGAAACTGTGTCCTTTGTCTGAGACCTTCAAAGGGGCTTTTCTCTTCTCCAGTATACACTGATAGAAGAGTTGGTATTTCCCTTCCCTTGAGTCATTTAGGCTTTGGTAAAAGTGAAACTCTAGTAAACATATCTCATCAGGGCAGGCTTTGTTAAAAATGCATGTGGCATATTTCAAAGATAATTAGTGTACTTTGCTCTTGGCGTACTTCACAATAGTTACATTTTTCCTTCCCTTGTAAGAGAGTTTTTTTCCAGTCTTCATCCTGAGAATCTGTGGGGATTTCTGGAAGTAATATTCGGGAAAGTTTAGAGGCTTCCTTAAGAATGAGCCATCTTAAGAGTTTTTAACTCTGGAGTTTTCCCACACTGAGCCTTCAGCAGTTCCTCAATTTACGGTAGTCTTAAACTACAGGTTTCCTACTCCTGATTGTTTTTCTACTATTAATGGTTCCTTTGACACACTTCTGCCACTTGTAAGCTGAGATTCACTGTATACACCAATCTGCCTCTATAATTTTTGTAGGCAGCAATTAGCCTGCATCCTCAGTTTTCTTACAGGTCTAAAAAAATGTTTATTTTTCTGTTTGTTCAGACTTTTTCATTTATTTTGGGAATAGTAGTGACAGCTAACAAGATTCTTCATTGTCAGAATAGAAACTGAAGTCTTCTCATTTCTTGTTTGTTCCTCAATCCTTGTGTTACTACCTTTTTTATGTTTAATTGGTTATTTGTATTGCATCATATTATTTTCTGAGAGTATTACTTATCTTATTGGTGACTTCCCTGATGAATAGAATTAGCATTCCAAAGTTAGAACAATCTAGTTTGAATTAATTTCAATGTAGTAACATTAGTATTTCAATATTGTCCTATACAGTTTTTTCTTCCCTCTTTTATGTTGTTGTCACTATTTACCTTATAATACTTCATGTATCCACTAACATAGGTGTTATAATTTCTTAATTCAATTTTCATTTTAATCGTATGGGGGAAAAAGTGAAAAAAATAATACCCACTTTTATATTTACCCACATAATATTTATATGTTATACTTACTTTTATCTCCGTTATTTATTTTTTTATATACCATCAAATTACTATTGTTCATTACTCTTGTTTACTTTTTGAATTTCTTAATTTCTCCTTCACTTTTGAAGACTTGTTTTGCCAGGTATAGGATACTTGGCTGAAAGTATTTTTATATCTGAACTTTAAATATGTCCTTCCATTGCCTTTTAGCCTCGTGGTTTTTAATAAGAAATTTGATATTCATCTTATTGGTGACCCTTATATATGACAAATTGCTTCTTTCTTCCTGCTTTGAAGATTCTTTATTTTGGATTTTTGATAGTTTGATTACAATGTGTCTCAGTTTGAAATTCCATTTACTCTTTCTAGATTCTGTTGATTTTGTACATATATGTAGATTCATGTATTTCATCTACTTTGAGCAATTTTTGTGATTATTTCTTCAAATATTCTTCCTTCCCCTTTCTCATTTATCTCTCCTTCTGTGCATTATGTATTTGTTGGTAAACTTGACATTGTCCACAGATCTCTTAGGTCCTCTTCATTTATCCATGATTCTTCATTTATCCACGATTGTTTTTTTTCTTCTCTGACTGGAAAATTTCAGTGAGCTATATTCAAGTTCACTGATTCTTTCTTTTTTAGAGACAGAGTCTCACTTTGTCACCCTTGGTAGAATGCTTTGGCATCACAGCTCACAGCAACTTCCAGCTCTTGGGCCTAGGCAATTCTCTTGCCTCAGCCTCCCATGTAGCTGAAACTACAGGCGCCTGCTACAACACTTGGCTATTTTTTTGTTGCGGTTTGGCTGGGGCTGGGTTTGAATCCACCACCCTTGGTATATGGGGCCAGTGCCCTACTCACTGATCCACAGATGCTGCCCTGTTCACTGATTCTTTATACAGCCTGCTCAAATCTTTTTCAAAAGTTGTTGGAAAATCTTTAGTGAATTCCTCATTTCAGTTGTTATAGTTTTCAACTCCAGAATATTTACTATTTATTAGATTCCTATTTATAATAGTTTTTTTGCTTTATTATTCTCTATAAAGACATTACATTTCTTATTTTCTTCATTTCTTTACCCATAATTTACTTTAGCTCTTTGAGGATACTTGAGGTAGTTGATACAGATTTTTTTCTTTTTTTGTCTTGTACTTCTAATATCTGTACCTCCTCAGGGATAATTTCTATTATTTTTTTTTTCTCTGTGAATGGTCTATAAATTCTTGTTTCTTTGCATGCCTATTTTTTCTGTAAAAATTTTACATTTTTAAATATTTTAATGTATACTCTTGAAATCAGATTCTTCTACCTCTTCTCTTACTTCTTGTGTGAGTTGTAGTTATTTGATTTTTAACTTTTCTATTGTATCTACATCATCTATTGTGATGATCTAAAGTCTATTTTCTATTAATTTTAACTTTCATTCACTTTTTAGCCTTTGGAGTCTCTATCATTAACCTTTTTGATTAGATAGTGATTTGACAGAGATTTTCTTAAATACTATGTTTAAGTTATGTTCTGTTAATTTAGCATTTATTTGATTGTAAACATTTGATAATTTTTTAGAGTTCTGGCAAAATTTGATTATGATCATTTTTGTTCATTTTTCAGTGTTACTAGGGAAAGTGTGGCCTGAAGTTCTCTTCTTCACCTTGCTGTTGGTGTCAATTCTCTCTTCTTCATTTTCTGATCTTGTAGAATGTCTGTTTTACAAAACATCAGGATGAGTTTAGTCAGTTACCCAAAATAAAGAAGGGGATATATTAACAGAAGCTCAGGAAGAGACTGCTAATGCAGAGAGCATGAGTGTCAGATAGTTCCCTAATGTGATAGGGAAGAATAAAATGCCCCTTGGCAGTTACCAGTATTAGTATATTGTATAACCTAAACAATGTTTTTAATTGAATGTTTTTTCATTTTAATGATCTTTATCTGCATAATAAAGACCCCAATTTTCTTTTGATTATGTTGTGGTTTCCAATAGTTTTACTTTAGTTTCATAACTAGCAGATTTTAATGAATACTTTAATGTGTCTTAAACTTTTATAAGGATTCAGATGTAAAAAATAATTGTACTTCATCATGATGATTCAATGTCATAATCATATTATGATGCATGGCTACTTTCTGATCTGCTGTCTTCTCAATTCCTTTTTATGGATAGTACTATCAAAAGCTGCACCTAGGTAAATAGTTGAAATGTTAGGCTACATTTTGCTAGCGCTTTTCATGTATTTGTGATACACACACACATATATGAATACATATAATTCCACATGTATTTGTTATACATAAATTTAGAAGTTTAAATTTTCCTAGGCCTCGCTTCATTGCAATAGTGCTTAAAATGAAAATAAGCCATATATAAAGTTTTCCCCCCAAAAATCTATGTATTACTTCAAAGTCTGCCTGAAATTACATGTTCTATCTAATTTTATAAAAATCACTAAGATGAATTGTCTTGTCTGTGATATTTTATAATACCTTATAATATCAGTTCTGATGGCAACAGTGAAATTTCATAACATGTATGAGTTTTGGAAGGTATGAAAGTAATATGTTGAAATAACAAAGTATTAGTTTCCCAGTGTTCTGGAAGTATATACTTTTTGTATTAATATGTTTATGGTCAATTTTGTGATCTTCATATAATACATCTATCAAACATTTTACATAACATATTAGTTGGTAATGTAGATAGAGTAAGGATCTTTCAAGAAGGTCATATTCCAACTACAACAACAACAACAACAAAAAAGCTGGGTATTGTGTTGGACACCTGTAATCTCAGCTACTTGGGAGGCTGAGGCAAGAGAATCACTTAAGCCCAAGTTTGAGATTGTTGTGAGCTGTGATGCCACAGCACTCTACCCAGGGTGACAGCTTGAGACTATCAAAAAAAAAAAAAACAAGATCAAAAGAAAATACTCATATTCATATAATAATAGGACTGGTCATATAAATACCACAGAAAAGTTACCGGTTGCTCTCTGGGTTCTCAGGAAGACAAAATGTTATTAAGTTGATGAACAGTTAAGGAGGTCCATAGAAAATAATTAGTGTTTTGAAAAAATTTCTATAGAAAATGAATAATTTAAACTCATGTTCTCTGACAGCATAAGGTATTTTTTGTCTGTTAATAGCTAATGGGTTTACATGTGGGTTGAATTATGAGAAATTAATATTTGCAACATTGTAAGTGGTTAAATTATAGAGAATTTTGATTGTTAAGCTGAAGTTTTTATGTTTTAAGTCATACTCTTATAGCTGGAAAGTATAACATAATCTTATTATTTGGCTGCTTATTTTACAGATAAGATAGAGAAAATCTTAATAAAATCTTATGTAAAGCAAATACTTGGCTTAGGGCTTTTGCTAAAGAGTGTTTTAGCATTAGAAAAGCAATGGAAGAGAAATGTTATAAAAATTTTGTTTCAGTTTTCAAAAGTTAATTTAAATATTGTGATAAAGAACATTAGACACATGATAAAATATATTTTCGCAGTTTCATCTCTAGATGCTGATCAAATAGTTGTCTGGTTTAAATTTCACACGAACTTTGTGGGCACCCTGTTATGTCTCTGTTTATCAGTGATATGCCTGGGACTCGAAATAACATTTTTTTCATGTATTTTGTTGCATGGAATGGTTAACTTAAGGTTTTTGAGCTTTGTGGCATTGATGCTGATGTTATAATTTAGAAATATTAATTAATGAAAACATTTGAATTTATATTTCTTTGATTTTTAAGGCTTGGTAGTATTATAGAAACTTTTCTCAGATGATCTTACAAAGACATTACTCATTTACACATTGCTAAATCTAGTGGGATTTTGCTGGTTTTCTTCACTTACCTATCCCAAATACCTGAGACTATATAGCACAGAGTAGACTCCTGGCAGTGGTTTGTTAAATAAAGGAATGCATGCAAGTATGAATGTGTTTATCATTTTAGTTACCATCGTCACTATCACAGTTCAACCTCAGTCCCATTTCAATATTGTGCATGGTTAACTTTGTAAATAGAGATTAAGAATTTAGTTCAGGAGAGTCCAACCTGCTGCCCATGGACTGCGTTCTGATTTTAGGAGGACTTTTTTTGCTTAGCTATGGTGTTGGATATCACAAAATTATGCATGGACCTTTTCTTTGCTAATCAACTTTGTTTAGTGTTTGTTTATTTAATGTGTAACCCAAGATAACTCTTCTTCCAGTGTGTGGGAGAGAAAATAAAATGTTGAATACCCTTCAATTTGAGTTAGTCACATGACACATAGTATATTATATAGGTAGAGTTAAACAGAGTACTGAAGGGATACACATACATTCATACATACATATACATGTATGTTATAAAAGATGAAAAAATTATATTGTTCAAATTTTATGAAATCATACATTCATTATCAGTAATATTGATTAATTCTTCAGTTCACTTTATAAGTGAAGTTTTCCTGACTTACATAATGTAAATACTTGGCTTAGGTTTTTTGCTAAAGAGTGACTTAGCATTAGAAAAGTAAACGGAAGAGAAGTGTTACACAAATTTTCTGTTTTATTTTTCAAAAGTTAGTTTAAATATTCTCATAAAGAACATTAGACCCATGATAAAATCTAATATATTTTCGCAGTTTCATCTCTAGATACTGAAAAAGGACCCAAGCCATGTACAGATCGTAATTGTGAAGCTTCTAGCAGATTAACTAAGGTATGTTATGGGAGGCTAGAAAAAAGAAAAAAAAAAAGTTGAATGACAATGCCCTGTATATAAGTAAGCTTCTTAGCTATTTATAAAATACAATGAATCCCTGCTTTTAGGGATTTCAAAAATAAACATAAAATTCTACCCAATAATAAATTATTATTTATTACAAATAATAAAAATTAATAGAAATATCTTTATAAAATGCTTTCAAATTTGACAATTCATAATTCATTATGTAAAGAAGAATGATTTTTCAATTTATTTGGTATTATTTGCTATTGCTAATTAGTTTATAATTATTGTCCATATTAACATATTATCCATGTTACTATTATCCATTCTATGTAATAAGCACACTTGAATTATAATGTTTATTAACCATTTTCATATTGCTTCATACCCAGTATCCTCTTGTCTATGTTTAGGATGAAAATTATGCTGTAATTTCCAGAAGCAATTTAATTTAGTTTTCTTTTTTACATACCAATGTTTTTGTTACATGGATAGCTTTTATAATGCTTAGGTCAGGGCTGTTAGAATACTCATCACAGTGTTCATTTTACGTGGCAGCTAGATTTTGCCTCTCTCCCTGTCCTCCCTGTATGATTTCCACTGACTTTTACATTCCTTGGTGCACATGTGTACTCATTCATTTCAATTTAATAGTGAATACATGTGGTGGCTGTTCTTAATGCTTAAGGTTGCTTTGGCACTTTGAGGCCTTTTCTGGCTCTAAATGAAGCATAGGATTATTTTTTTCTAGTTCTGAGAAATATAGTGTTACTCTGGGAAGTGCATTACAATTATAAATTACTTTGCACAGTCTAGACATTTTAAGAATGTTGATTCTACCAAACTATGAGCATAGGTGTTTTCCATTTGTACCATTTGTGATTTCTTTCATCATTGTTTTCTAATTCTTGTAGAGATCTTTTACCTTCTTGGTTAAGTGTATTCCTAGGTCTTTTATGTCCATTCTAGTTATTGTGTATGGTATGGAATCTTTGATTTGTATCTATGGCTGATGTTTAATATTTCTGTGGTATCAGTTGTAATGTCGCCCTTTTCTTTTCTGATTAATTTGTTTCCTTTCTCTTCTGTTTTTGGTTAACTTAGCAAGAGATCATTTAGTTTTATTTGTCTTTTAATAGAATCCACTTTTTGAGGATGGTCTGTATTACTTTTTGTTTTCCATTCATTTCACTCTGTTCTAATCGTTGGTATTTGTTCTGCTGGCATTGTGTTTGGTTTGTTCTTCCTTTTCTAGTTCTTTGAGAGGTGGCATTAGGTTGTTGATAGGGAGATCGTTCTATCTTTTTGATGTAGATATTTAAGTCTACGAATGTTCCCCTGAGAAATGCTTTTATGGAAACTCATAGATTTTGATATCTTATGTCCCCTTTGTTGTTCAGTTCAGAGAATCTTTGATTTCCATCTCAATTTCATTCTTGACACAATAGTTGTTCAGCAGCGGATTGTTTAATTGTCAGTACTTTGTGTAAATTTTGTTGTTTCTTTGGAATTGTTTTCTAGTTTTATCCCACTGCAGTCTGATAAGTAATGGTATGAACTGGATGTTTTAAAACTCGTTGAAACCTGTTTTGTGGCCAAAGATATAATTGCACCTTGGAGAACATCTCATGTGCTGATGAGAAGAATGTATATTCACTTTTTGGGGGGTTGAATTTTGTATAAATGTTTTTTAAGTCCATTTGTAGTGGTAGAGTCCCATTTTAATCTTTAATTTTATTTATTTATTTATTTTAGAGACATAGTCTCACTTTGTTGCTCTCAGTAGAGTGCTGTGGCATCACAGAGCTCACAGCAACCTCCAGCTCTTGGGCTTAGGTGGTTTTCTTGCCTTAGCCTCCCAAGTAGCTGGGAACCACAGGTGCCCACCACAACACCTGGCTATTTTTTTGTTGCAGTTTGGCTGGGGCCGGGTTTGAACTCACCACCCTCAGTATATTGAATTTACACTTAAAACACCTACCCAGTGTCCTGGTAATTTGAATATTACTGTTTATCTCTTTGCTTAGATCTAGTAGACTTTCCTTTATGAATTTGGAAGCTCCTGTTTTATGTGCCTATATATTTAGGATTGTTATGTCTTTTTGTTGAATCATTCTCTTTACCACTATATAATGACCAGTTTGTCTTTCTCTGCCATGGTTGATTTAATGTCTATATTACCAGATACTAGCATAGCTATACAAAATTTCTCTTGGTTTCTATTTCTATGGAATATATTTTCTGTCCCTTCATTTCGAGTCTGTGCAAATTCTTGTGGGTTAGATATGTTTCCTGAATTCACCAGATACTTGGGTTTGGCTTTTTATTCATTCACTCAGCCTATCTCTTTTTAGTTGGACATTCAGATTGTTTACCATGTTAGTATTGATATGTAGCAATGGTACCTTATTGCTTTTTTTCCCAACTTGTGATTATGTTTTTTATAAGAGTGATGAGCTTTAGTTTTGGGGTAATTTTACACTGATAGATGTCTATTGTGCTGATCCATGTATAATGTTATTCTAAGTATTTCCTGTAGGATGAGTAATGTCAGATTCCTTTGTGAAACTTAGTTTTGCAGGATACAAAATTCTTAGGAAGTTTTTCTGTTTCAGAAGACAGAAGATGGAGCACCACTCTATTCTTGCTTGTAAGGTCTCTACTGAGAAGTCTGCCATTAGTCTGACAGGTTTTCTTTGCACTTCATTTGTCTGCTTATAGAATTTTCTCCTTCATTTTGTGTTTTGCCAAGGTGACATATCTTGGAGATATCCTATTTGCTGTGCATCTTTTGGGTGCTTTATGATCATCTTGCTTTTGGATGTCTGAATTTCTTGCATTAGAGAGGTTTTCTCCTATAATTCCTGAAAAAAGATTTTTCATGCTTTTAGTTTTTTCTGCTCCCTCAAAGAGCCTTTAATTTGTATGTTAGTTCATTTCTCACAGTCTCAGATTTCTTTGAGTGATTGTTTGGTTGTATTTCTGCTGTGTTCTGCATCTTTGAATGATTGTGCTATTTTAAGAGCCTGTCTTCAAGCTCTGAGATTCTTTCTTCTGCATGATTTAGAGTATTGGTGAAGCTTTCTGCTGTTTTGAAATTCCCTAAATGACTCTTCATTTCTTTAAGTTCTATTATATCCTCTCTTTTGTTGTCTAGATTTTAGTGATTTTTCCTTTTTTTAAATTTCTTTAAATTGTGTTGGGGGGCTTCTTCTTGTTAGTTTTTAACTTTTTCTTCATTTTCATTCATCCTAATTGCCATTCATGTTCTTAATTCAATTTCCTACCTTTTGAAGTTTCTTTTTGGTTTACATGCACTCCTGTTCCATTGCGATCCTTTATGGGTGTTGAGCTCTTTTGTTTTTTTCATGTTACCAGAGTTCTGTTGCTGGTTTCTTCTTATATGAATCCCTTTCTCTCACCTCAGTGCTGATAAGTCTGCAGGGCACTTGTTCTCCTTTGTTTGGAACTCTCCTACTTAGAAGAAAGGGAGGTCCTTAGATGGTGTTTTTGTGCCCTACTTAGGAATATTGACCCAACAAGAGAGGGTTAGGTGCACTGACAGACTATGATGCAGTTGTTCTGTTTTATTACATTCCTCTGTAATTGCCTCAGTTCAGTCTGGTGCTGGATGATCTTTGTGTGAGGTGGTGAGTTGTTCCCGAGATCATCATTAGAAGCTTGAGTTGGAGGTTGGATAAGATCTTCTCAACCTAGGCTAGCATTGTGGAGATTCATTGCTTGGGGGCTCTCTGAAGAGGTAACAGTGGCAGCTGGGTGAGCCTGTCTTGGCATTCATTTGTCATGGGTATCTGGGCTTTGGATGCTTTTTAAAATCAGGTCCATAATGACAGCTCAAGGCTGAAGGTAACCTAGTGGGGTCTTGGACCTTGGGCTCAGTGGAAACAGAAGAGGCTTGTTGGTGGAATCTTAGGGTCCACACACAGTACTAGAGAATCTTGGCTACAGAGTTGTGGGCCACAAAGGATCACTGGAGTCACATAGGTAGAGTTTCAAGGCCCAAGGATAGTACTAGATCCTCTGGGCCAGCGCTAAAGTTCCTGCAGTCATGACTAAGCCTTGGGGGTGGATCCATGGATCAATCCCAGCAGGATACTCAGAGCCAGAGGTGTGGCATGGCAGCAGGGAAGGACCTGCATGGATGGTGCATGAGGTGGGTCAGTGGTACTTGAGGTATTTCCTTTGCTCAGATCCCACATTGAGGGAGAAGGGCACTCAGCTCCCAGTCGCAGTACATGGCCTAGGGAGTGTCTGCTCTGCTTGCTATTTACCTGGCCATGCTGGAGTGATGCATAGGTGGCTGCTTCATAGCTGAACTCAATGCAGACTGTGTGCCCTGTACCTGAAAGCTCAGAATAGTATCACTTTCAGTAACCCAGAATCCAGTAGCCACGATCCCTGCTGCCCCTGTTCTCCAGTACAGTGTCTATGCATGGACTCTAAGCAATTCTTCCATCAATCCAGTGTTTGCAGTGATGGTGAGGGTCCCCTCACAGCTCAGCCTATAGTGTCCATGGGGTGGGCAGGAAGCCCCAGGGCTCTCCTCTTGTCCTTCCTCACATGTGGATGCCTCTTGAAAGTTTCTTTCTATCTTGAATGGATTACTCAGTCACCTTTTCCTTCTCTCTGAATGTCTCCTGTCACTTCTCTGGTGTTTTACAATGCTTTTTTTTCCAAGAAGAGCCATTCATAAATAGGCATACACCTTCAACTTTCATTCCTCTCTTTGGGAAAGGTAAGTGAGGGCTGCTTCAAGTCTGTAATTATGCCCCTCTCCTTTTTTGAGGGAGGGTACTCTTTTTTCTGAGACAGGGTTTTGCTCTGTTGCCCAGGCTGGGGTACAGTGGTGGGATCCATAGTTTACTGCAGCCTCAAGCCCCTAGGCGCAAGCAGTACATCTGCCTCAGCCTCCTCAATTGAGGAGCTTAGACTACAGATGTGCGCCACTACACTTGGCTAATTTTTCTCAATTTTTGTAGAGATCGGATCTTGCCATGTTATATAGGCTGGTCTTAAGCTCCTGGTCTCAAGACATCCTTTGGCGTCCACCTCTCAAAATACTGGGGTTACAGACATGAACCACTGTGCCCAGCCCACTATTTAAAGATATTCTTCCTGCTCAATAAATTTATGGCAATATTTTCTTCTGTGTAATTATACTTAATTGGCTGTACACCCATCGTAAAAAATAATATTTTGTTTGGAATATAAAGTAATTTACAGTATGATGGTTGTAAAATTTTCTACTAAATATGTAAGTATTTTATACTGAGATCAGTGTTCAATTGCCTAGTAAATTTACAGGTGAATTATGTCTTAATTTATACACAGTAAGCCTCCTGAAATATAGTTTAGGTCATCAACCTATACATACATTAGGTCATAGTTCCATTTAAACTTTCCTTAGGAGTTGCCTCTTCTACTGGGGATAGAATTTTTTTCTTTGTTCTTCAAATAAGATTTTAAATTCTTTAAATAATATTTCTTTGGGGAACCAATAGAAATAATTTTATTTTTCTTCTTTCATTTCTTAGTCTATAAGTAATAAGTACTGTGTTAATTGTTACATGATTAACATGTCTTTTACCTCTTACTAGTCTTAAACTTTTTATATAGTCACAAAACCTGAACTAGAATAATTTCTTTAGTAATGAGGTGGAGATATGAGGGCTGTCTGGAAAGTATCCAGCCATGTATGTCTTTTTTTTTCATATCATATGGATAGATGCTTTCCAGACAGCCCTCATATGTGTTCAAGCCTATATGTTCTGACCCATTTTCTTATTTTTCCTAAAAATAATCTTATGATATTCATTTTTGGCATTCCTATGTCAATTTTGATAGAAAATCAACTTTATGCTGTAAATGGAAATACACAAATAAAATATCTCTGAACCATCAAACTTTGAGTAAAATAGGTCTGTGATTTTATTAAATCCCTTTATTCCTTTGGAATATTATCTGATTATTTGAGTACCTCCACAAACATTTTGTCCTGTGATGACTTCTATCTCTTAGAAACTTTTTAAAAAACCAATATGTTTACATTTGACTTGTTATAACAAAGTAAAGATTAACGACTGGTGCTTTTCTGACTTGATTATAATATAAGAGCCGCATACTGGCATATACCTGGTTTAATAATAAAATGAATTCAGAATTTCCAGGGCACTGGTATTTTCACAGAAGTATGTTGTTGCATCCTTCATTTACAAATCTGAAAAATTATTTAAAATACATATTTGCCTTATTGTTGTTTCATTCATCTTTTACCTTTAGGATCTTTGTATGTTGTATTAGCTTCTTATATATTAGCAAACAGAGTACTTTGATTTTAGTAAGATTTACGCAATGGAAATCATCCCCACACTATAATAAGGCTGAATTTACTTTGGTGTGTTTGGCCATATTTAGCCTTTCAAAGATTTGAACCAAACCTATGACATTTCTTCTTGGATGCACTGTTCTCCTTCTAACTCTTCCTTTGCTGACCACTTTCTCATTCTTTGTACTTGTGTCACACTCTCTTCACCACTGTATCTGTATCGCAAATCTGATTTCAGTAGTGTAAGTACTTTATCTTGGTTCTTCATTAAGATTGTTCTGAATATTTTAGGTCCTTTTCATTTCTAATAGATTTTAAAAATAGCATGTCACTTTTTGCATAAAGGCTTGCTTAAGTTGGAATTGGAGTTGCATTGAATCTATAGGTCAATTTTGTGAGAAGTAACATTTTAAGAGTATTAAGTTTTCAATTTTTTTTCCAATATAAAAGTCTAATATGTCATTTGCTAAATTTATTCCTAATATTTTTTGATGGGGCTTTTGGTGATGTCTTAAATGCAATATTAAAACATTCACTTGCCAGTTGTTTCAATTTTCAGTAGATATTTGCATGCTGACTTTGTATTCTATCACCTTATTGAACTTACTAGTTAATTATAATGGTTTTTAAGAATAAAGAATACTCAGGATTTTTATGTAAACTATCATACCATCTGTGAATTGATATTTATTTTTTAATATTATCTTGTTAGAGCTGTCTGTAATCTATAGACCAACGCTGAATAGATGTGTTAGAGTAGGCCTCTATTTCTTGCTACTGACCTTAGCAAGAAAGCATTTCGTCTTTCACTATCAAGTATGAGCTACCCTCAGATCTTCATAGATACTTTTTATCAACATGAGGAAGTTCTTTTCTATTCCTAGTTGACTGGGAAATTATTCTAAAAATAGGTGTTAAATATTGTCAAATAATTTTGTCAAATTTTTTCTAAATAAAAATCTGTACTATATTTGTTAATGTTTTATTAGGGATTTCTTTGTATATGTTTATATATCTTATTTGAAGTTCTGGCATCTGCTAAAAGGTAACATTAAAATCTCCTTTTTTTGATAATATTTCACTCATGTTTTGATATTTAGCTTATACTGGCCTTGTTAAATAAGTTGGTAGAAGTTTCCCTATCTTATGTTTTCTCAAGATCTTTTAATGTTTAGTTTATTTTCCTTTAAATCTTTGATATACTTCACCAGTGTAAGCATTGGTAGTATTGTTTATTTGTGGGTAGGTTTTCAACAACAAATATTCTTGAATAGTTGTAGGAATATTTGGATTTTCAGTTTGTTCAATTTTGGTAAGTTGTACTTCTCAAAAAACTCATACATTATATCTAAATTGTCAGATTTTTTTCTGGTCTAGAATTCTTTCTAATATTATCCTGGTAGGTGCAAGATTTGTAGTGGTTAATCTGTCTTTTTTTGATATGCTGAGTGGTGTATGTTTTATCTCTTTTTTTCAAAATGTGTTATAATTTTCCTCTTTCTTTTTTGTTTCTTAACTTATTTAGGTAGTGGGTTGTTTAACTTTCAGATATTTGGGATTTTTATTGATATCTTATTATTTCTAGTTTAATTGTATTTTGGCCAAAGATAGTCTATGTATTTTCAGCTTTTCTAAATTTATTCACTGTGATAACTAATTTTGTGAAATATATTATGTACCTTAAAAAAATAAATATTCTATAGATGCTGGCATAGTGTTTTTAATTTAAGAAAAGTGTTACTCATCTTATCTCTGTCATCTTAAAAAGTCCAAATTGCAAGTATTGTAGACTTTTGTAGGACACTTGGTGTCTGTCCCAGTCATGTAACTCTGGGATGTAATGTGGTAGCAGCATAGACAGTGTATAAATGAATGAGTAGGATTGTATGCTCATAAAACTTTATTTACAAAACAGTTGTCTGGCTAATCAGCTGTAGTTTTTCAGTCCTTGTTCTAATGTTTGTACTTTTTTTGGTCTAGAATTTTATCATCTGTTAAAAAAATTAGGTTAAAATATTCAATGATGATTATGGAATTATTTCTTGCTTTTTAATTTTGAAGTTTAATTTCTAGGGACATACCCATGCATAATTGTTATTTCTTCCTATGACTGATTCTTTTATATTTAGATAAAATCTCCTTTTTCTCATTTTCTCAACATTTATCTGAAATTAATATTGTTTCTGTGGTTTTCTTAGGCTTTACATATCCTATTTGCAGAGGATATATATTTCATCTACTTAGTTTCAATTTGTCTATGTCTTTATATTTAAAATGTATGTCTCTTGTAGATAGAAAATAGTTTGGATTTTTTTTCCTGAATAAAAACCTCTAGTTGGGGTAGTCTGTTAACATTTAATGTAATTGTTGATATGCTTGAATTTGGGCCAGCTGTTTTCTTTTCTTTTTTTCTGTCTTGTTATTCTCTTCTTCCTTTTATCTTTTTTTTACATTCTTTGAAAGTATTTTTAGAATTTCATGTTAAATTACATATTATCATTATAGCTATACCTTCTTTGCATTATTTTTAGTGATTCCTCTAGGTATTATGATATACATCATTTATTTTTCACAATTAAAGTTCATATTATACTCCTTCCTATGAAATGTAGAAACATTGCAGTGTTACAGGTTCATGTAAACCCTTCTCACCTTCTGAACAGTAGGCATCATATATATTATCCACATGTAAACTACAAAATATAAGGATTTGCTTTAAAGAGTCATATGTTTCAAAGGCATCAAAAAAGAGTCTTTTATATTTACTAATATATTTATCTTTTTATATGCTTTTTATTCCTTTTGAAGATTAGAATTTCTATCTGATATCATTTCTTTCCCTCATGACTGAAAAAATCTTGTGTAGCATTTCTTGTAGTTATGACCTGCAAAAGAATAGTTCTGTTTCCTTTTTTCTAGGAATTGTTTATCCTCCTCTACTCATGAAAAATGTTTTCTTGGTTAGAGAATTCCTATTTGACAGTTATTGAATTCCAAAGTTTTAAATATTTTGTTTTACACTCTTCTGGCCTCTTACTATTTTTTATAAGAAGTCCATTATTCTCAAATTGTTATTTCTCTGTATTTTATATTATTTTTTCTCTACCTGCTTTCAATAATTTTTTTCTTTACCTTTTTATTCACCCCAGCAATTTAACTGTGATGTACCTTGGTTTGGCCTTCTTTGTGTGTGTTCTGTTTGAGTTTGGCTTGTAGATATTGAATCTATCATTTCATGTTTTTCATTATCTTAGAGAAAATTGCAGCCATGATTTTTTTCTATTTTTTGTTCATTTCCACACTCTCTCTTCTGTATCCTCTTTCTTATTTGTCAAATGCATGTGTGGCTTTAACTTCTCTCAGCATGATGGCTAATTTCTGAGATAGAGCCTTACATTGAGGGAGAGAGCCTAGGGAGAGAGAGTTCCAGGATGCTAAAGCGTAGTGTGTTATGCTTTCTTCTGACCTATCTTTAAGAGTGATCTAATACCACATCTCCTTCATTCTTTTGATCAAAGTAGCCAGAAAACTGCCTGATTTGAAGAGATGGGATGTAAACCCCATTATTCTGAGATGCATACCATAGAATTTGTGGTCATGTCTTTTTTTTTTTTTTTTGAGACAAAGCCTCAAGCTATCACCCTGGGTAGAGTTCTGTGGCATCACAGCTCACAGCAACCTCCAACTTCTGGGCTGAAGCAATTCTCTTGCCTCCACCTCCCAAGTAGCTGGGACTACAGGCACCCACCACAACGCCCAGCTATTTTTTGTTGTAGCCATCGTTGTTTGGCGGCCCAGGCTGGATTCATACCTGCCAACTCAGATGTATGTGGCTGGTGCCTTAGTTGCTTGAGCCACAGGCACTGAGCCATTTTTTTTTTTTGGCAGGGGGGATTCATTGAGGGTACATAGCAGCAGGTTACATTAATTGCTTTTGTTAGATAAGGATCCTCTTATATTTGTGTCTTGCCCCTAAAGGTGTACCACATCCCCCCCCTTCCCTTTCTCAGCTCTTCCCATCCTCCACCTCCACCCCCACCCCCTACTGTGTACTAGGACCTTAATTGACTTCATATCAGAATTGAGTACATAGGATTCTTATTTCTCTTTTGATGCTTTACTAAGAATAATGTGTTCCATATTCATCCAGGTTAATACAAAGGATGTGAAGTCTCCATGTTTTTTAGTGGCTGAGTAGTATTCCATGGTATACATATACCATACCTGTTAATCCATTCTTGAGTTGGTGGGTAAGACTGTTTTCACATTTTGGCAATTGTAAATTGAGGGGCGATAAATAGTCTACTACAAGTGTCCTTGTGATAACAGGATTTTTTTTTTTTTCTGGGTAGATGCCCAGCAATGGTATTGCAGGATCAAATGGGAGGTCTAGCTTGAGTTCTTTAAGGATTCTCCACACTGCCTTCTAAAAAGGTTGTATTAGTTTGCAGTCCCACCAGCAGTGTGAAAGTGTTCCCTTCTCTCCACATCCATGCCAGCATCTGCAGTTTTGAGACTTCGTGATAAGGACCAATCTCACTGGGGTTAGATGATATTTCAGGGTGGTTTTGGTTTGCATTTCTCTAATTATTAGGGATGCTGAGGGGGGTGTCAGCCTACCAGACTTTGGGCTGTACTACAAGGCCATAGTGATCAAAACAGCATGGTATTGGCACAAAAATAGAGACATACATAATTTGGAACAGAATAGAAAACCAGGAGATGAACTAAACATACTACAGCCACCTAATATTTGATAAACTAAACAAGATCATAAACTGAGGGAAAGAACCCCTATTTAATAAATGGTGCTGGGAGAACTGGATATCCATATGTAAAAGACTGAAACTATACCCACAAATACTCCACTCACAAAAATTGACTCAAGATGTATAAAAGACCTAAATCTAAGACACGAAACAATTAAAATCCTCAAAGAAAGTGTGGGGAAATACTGAAGCTATCAGCCTGAGGAAGAACTTTATGAGAAAGACTCTGATAGCAATTGCAACAACAATAAAAACAAACAAATGAGACTTAATGAAACTGCAAAGCCTCTGTACAGCAAAGGTGACAACAACCAAAGCAAACAGGCAAACTACACATTGGGAGAGGATATTTGCATATTTTGACTCAGACAAAATCTTGATATCTGGGGTCTACAGAGAACTCAAATTAATAAACATTAAAAAAGCAAACAATCCCTTAGATCACTGGGCAAGAGAGATGAATAGAACCTTCTCTAAAGAAGACAGACAAATGGCTAATAAACAAAGGCGGTCATGTTTTAAGACTTCCAAAAGAACGATTATAAAGGAGTACTTACAGTACTTACACATCTGCCATTTCAAAATTTTTAAATTAAAAAGTATAGAGGTAATTTTATTTTATTTATTTGTTTTTCTTATTAAGTCATAGTTGTATACATTAATGCAGTCATGGGGTACAATGTGCTGGTTTTATATATAATTTGAAATATTTTCATCAAACTGATTAACATAGCCTTCACAGCATTTTCTTAGTTTAATATATAGTTAAAAGAATAATACAAAGCAATTTCTTATACATTTTTAAGACTTATGCTACAGTATCACTAGGGATGTTAGTATTGACACAATTCACTGCTCCCATATAGCTTTGCTCAGTTTACTTGTATTAATTTGTGAGCATCAAGTTCTATACACTTTCATCACTTTTTTAGACTCATGTATTCACTCTCCCAGTCAAGATACAGAACAGCTCCAGCACCACAGTGACTCCTTGTGTTGTCCCTTCGTGATCACATCTCCCTCCCTCTGATGGCACTAATACCTTTTTCAGTGTTCTGTCCTGAGTTTCTAATGTCACATCATTTTAAAAGTGTTTTCTGAAAGGAATCCGCGCATGTAACCTGTGACATTAGTTTCTTTTACCTGGCACAATTTTTTAGAGATTCATCCAAGATTGGAAATATATTAGTGGTTTGCTCCATGTATTATGCAGTAGTATTCCATGGTTGTGCATGTATCACTGTTTGTTTAACCATTACACTTTTGAAGGATATCTGGCTTGATCCCAATTTTTGACAGTTACAATTAAAGCTTCAGTAAACTTTCATGCACAGGTTTTTCTGTTATAATTAACATTTGGGGACATTAATTCCGGGTCATATTATATTTACTTTATAACACCATCAGCAATATGTGAGTAATTCAGTCTCTCCACATCTTTATTGCCATTTGGTGGTGTTACCATTATTTATGTTAGCTATTCTAATAGTAGTGTAGCATTTCCTGATTATATTTTAATTTGCATTTCTTTAGTTAACCATCTTTTCTTTTTTCTTTTTTTTTTCTTGAATGGTAACTATGTACATTAATGCACTTCTGGGATACAGTGCGGGGTTTTCTCATGCAATCCGAAATACTTCCATCAAACTGATCAACACAGCCTTCATGTCATTTTCTCAGTTATAGTTTTAAAATGTTCTCATTCTACTCTTAGAGAGATTCACTTGTACCCCTGTAAGATAAACCTCAGAAATGGTCCTTCCAATCCCCCTCCCTCCACCCATTCTCCCCTCCCTTCTTAACCATCTTTTCAAATGCTTATTTATTATTACCTGTAAATTTTCTTTGGTGAAATGGTTTTTGTTCATTTTCTAATATATTATTATTTACATTTTCTAATTGTATTATATTGATCTTAGAACACTCTTCATATATTCTAGATAACAGTCCTTTTACAAATATGTTATTTGTAAATATTTTCTCCTAAACTGTAGTTATCTCTTCCTTATCTTTAGATGGGTTTTCATAGAGAAAATAGTTTTAATTTTTATGTGATGGAGAGTATGAATTTTCTTATTTTTTATTGATTGTGCTTTTGGTGTCAAATCTAAGAACTTTTGGCATAGTGCTACATCTTAAAGGTTTGGCCCATGTTTTTTAAGTTTTACATTTCCCATGAAAAACTATGATCACTTTTGAGTTACCATATTTCGCTATGTATGATGCACACTTTTTTGCCTAAATTTTTGAGGGAAAAATAAAGATATGTATTATATGTGGATAGTACTAATTTCATATCTATATAATTTTTTAATTCTTATACTTATGCTTATGTATTAATGGTAGAACTCTAGAAAGAAATAGCAATATCTGTACGTAAAATAAAACCCTGGAATACGGTAATCATACCCCTCCCACACTACTCCTTTTCCCAGCCACCACCTCAATGGGCAGGCACCGCAGCTGCAGGAGCTTCCAGCCTTCCTCAGGCTGATCCTGCCGACACCACCACACTGCCATGTTGGAAGCAGGCATGCAGCTGACAGTAACATGACGGTTAGCATTGGGAGTTTCTTGAAAGGAGGTTCACACAGTGGTGCTTCCTTCTCTTGATGCCAGGTGCAGAGCTAACAACTGCAGAGAAGTTGGAAGCGAGCCCAGCTGGCAGGTTAGAGTGGTCCAGGCAACACCTATACTTACCCTTCCGCAACAGTCCCCTTCCAACCCACCCTCGTTCCCACATCCTCTCATTTCCTGTTCCCACTCATGTCTGTCAGTAAGAACATGACCACAGTGGGCTTATTTCTAGGGAGCTGATGTGAGGGGACAAGACCAGCCCTGCTTGGTGGTCAATCGCTGCCCTTCCCAGGCTGCCTCATCTCTCATGCAGCTGGCCCCACTCTGAGGCCCCTGGGACACTGCTCTGAGGAGGAAGCCTTCCTTGATGACACCCCAGTGAAGTATTCAGCATTTACATTTCTATTTAGTGATTAGACCATGGCCTCCTTGAGCCATGCAGACCTTGGTCTCTCAGTAATGTCAGAATAAATGATACCAGTCTTTCTCAAACTTGTAAATTCTTCAAATCAACTGCAGGATTGTTTAAAATAAGACTCCTGAACCATATCCATGTACAATAAATTAGCTTTCTAGGAGAAAGACTTGGCTATCATTCTGCTAATTAACTCCTAGATGGTTCTTCCTACTGGCAAGTTTGGGAAATTGTACCAGGTTAACACCTCAAATTTAACATGCTCACCTTAAATTTGATCATGGGGTTCAGAGAAGTTCCATGCTCAAGTTTAAAACCTATGGGCTCAGATACCCGTGAGATTTTGTGCCAGGTACCTTTGCAGAGAGAAACTTCAGGGGGACTATGGTACTATAGCACTGGGTCTCAGAATCTGAGTCTCCCAGACCCCAGCTTAGGGATTTCCTCCTTAGAGTGTCCTAGGGGCCTCAGAATGGGCCCAGCTGCACGAGAGATGAGGCAGCCCAGAAGGACAGCGATCCACCATCAGGAGACTGGGCAAAAGACGAGGCAGCCCAGAAGGGACAAGGTGGCCCAGTCCCCTCACTTCAGCTTCCTGGAAATAAGCCTGCTGTGGTCATGTGCTCACTGACAGACAGGGGTGGGAACATGAAATGAGAGAATGTGGGGTTAAGAGTTGGCTGGAAGTAGACAGTTGTGGAGGTTGAGCATTCAGGTTGTCTGGACCACCCCCACTGCCGCCAGACTCACTCCTGGCTTCCACTCTGAGAGAAGGAGGCGCCACTGCAAGGCCACTTCTGCCCGCCTTTAAAAAATTAAAACAAAAGATGTCTTTCCTGAATTTTGGATAAAAAAACTGTGCACACACATTATACAGGGGAGCATACTATACACAGAAAACATGGTAATTTTTATATGGTATGAGATTAGCTAAAGGTTATTTTGTTGTTATTTTATCTGTGGATAGCCAGTTGTTTCCAAATCACTTGGTGAAAATGTGGGTTTTTTTCTCCATTGAATAGATTTTTCACTTTCATTAAAATACAATTGAAGCCATTTGTATGGGTCTATTTTGGAGTCCCTTATTCCATTCCATTGATCTCTGTGTTCTGATTTCAGACTATCTTGACCATTGTAGTTAAATATATCCCACTGTAGTCTTATTTTGTCATGATTGTTTTTAACTATTTTAGGGTTCTACCTCTTTGTATATATTTTGAATAAGCTTGTATATGTCTACAAAAATCTTTCTGGGATTTTGATAGTGATTATGTTAAACCTATATATAAATTTGGGGAAAACTCACACTTTTACTATACTGATTCCTTTAATCCACAAACAAGATGCTATCTTTCTATATCTTCTTATTTTCTTTTATCAGTATTTTGTAATTTTCAGCAATAGATCCTATACACATTTAAATAAGTTTGTACCTAAATATTTTCTTTTCTTTGGAAGTGTTTCAGAGTATTGTGTTTTCATATTGGTTTTCAAGGCTTCCTTGTAAGTATATTTAAATGAAATTTTTTATGTTTTGATAGTGTTTTCTTGTGAACTTGCTAAATTCAGTTATTCAAGGAATTTTTAAATGTGGGAGGTTTTTAACATTCTTTGAGATTTATTATATTGTCAATCATGTCAGCTTTAAATTGGAACATTTATTTTTTCTTTCCTGTTACCATGTATAAATAGGGGAGTGGGTCTCCCTTGTGAGATCTTTAGGGCTCATTTCATGTTAGCCACAGAAGTTACATTCTGAGAGCCATATGCAATTAAGGGTTTTACAGTGCTCAAGGGTTCATGAGACAGGAGCATGATAAGCAGGAGACTATGTGGTAGGAACCACCAAAGAATAATCTCACCTGAGCAGATGAGGAGCTCGAGAAGGGGGGCAAGAGGAAAGAAAGTGAGTGAACGAGAGACCTTATGGACAGGTGCATGAGGAGTGGCAAGAGGAGCACCTGGGCAGGGATCCGGGGGAAGCTGACCTCACGGCCAGGCCAGCTGTGTCAGGTACTCAAAACCTAATCAGGGAGATGTTGAAGTGTCAAGAAAATGATGAAGTATTTAAAATTTACAATGTACTTTCTACTTTTTATGTGTCTTTATTTACTATTTTTGCCTTTTCCAATGGATAGAATATTCAGTACTATGTTTAATAAGAGTGGTCAGGGCAGACATCCTTCCTTGTTCTCTAGCTCAAGGGGAAGCATTCATCTTTTCATCATGGTTTTTATAGATTGTATTAAAAAATCATTTTGACCATGTACATGAGCATGTAGTTTTGAATTCTCTGTTCCATTTGTGTTCATGTCTGTCTTTGTGCCAGTATCACACGATTTAATGTACTGTAGCTTTATATAGAGATTTGAAATCAAACCGTCTGAGACTTCCAATTTTGTCATTCTTTGTGAGATTTTTGTGGTTATTAATAGTTCCATGAGATTGCATATGAATTTTAGGATGGGCTTTTCTATTTTAAAACAAAAAATGCCATTAGGATTTTCATAGGGATTACATTAAATCTGTAGATAGTTTTGGGTTGTACTGACATAAATTCTGATTCATGAATGTTTGTGATGTCTTTTCATGTATTTGTATTTTTTAAAATATCCTTCAGCAACCTAATTTTTGGAATAATTTTTACCACCTTGGTTAAATTTACTCTTAAGTACTTTATTCTTTTTGATGCTTTTATAGATGAATGATTTTTAAAATTTTCTTTTGGGGTATTTTATTTTTAGTGTATAGAAAAACAACTAATATGTATGTGCTGATTTTGTACCATTTATTCTAGCTTTTTCCCTATGAAATCTGAATAGTTTTTCTATATGTAATATCCAGTCATCTGCAAATAGACATAATTTTAATCTTCCTTTTTCTTATTATATTCCTTTAATTTCTCTTTCTTGCCTGATTTCTATGCCTAGGACTCCAGCAGTACTTTGAATAGAAGAGGCAAAATTTCGTATAATATTTTCTTATAACTCTTTTATTTTTGTAAAGTAAGTTGTAATGTATTTCCTTTAAGTTCTGATTTTAGTTGCATCTTCTTTTTTTTTTACTTAATTTGGTAAAATGATTAAAATTTTTATTGATTTTTTTTTTCAAAAAGCCAATTCTGGGCAGCACCTGTGGCTCAAAGGAATAGGGCACTGGCCCCATATGCCAAGGTGGCGGGTTCAAACCCAGCCCCAGCCAAAAACTGCAAGAATAAAAAGATTATAAGTATATATTATATGCTGTTTGCACAAAATACAGTGATGTGAGAAATTAGCAAAAAGCCAATTCTTGTTTTGGTTGGTTTTTCTGTATTATGTCCTGTCCTCTATTTTATTTATCTCTGCTCTCATCTTTTTTATTTTCTTTTTTCTGGCAGATTTAAGTTATTCTTTTTTGTAGTTCCTTAATTCTCAAGATAGGTTATTGATTTGAAAGCTTTCTTCATTTTAAATGTTGGCATTTGTAGCTGTAAGTTTCCATACTGTGGCTTCACCACGTCCTATTAAGTTTCCCTTGTGATCTCTTCTCTGACTCTTTGGTTGTTTAAGGATGTGCTGTCTAATCTGTATATGGAGGTCTGGTTTTCCTTAGGCCATTAATTACTAGTTAGCTTCCATTGTGATTGAAAAAGATATTTTATGTGATCTCAACCACTGTATTAATAAATACTTGTTTTGTGGCTGTACATATGGCCTGTCTAGAGAATGTTCCCTGCACACTTGAGAGAACAGTATATTCTGTTGCCGTTGGGTGGCATGTTCTGCATGTCTGTCAGGTCCACTTGATCCATAGTGTTCAGGGCCTCTGTTTTGTGGAGCATTTCATGTTTTAGATGTTTGGATTAGGGGTGCTCAACCTGTGTCTAATTAATTCTTAAGCACTTCCTTACCCAGAATTTGTGTTTGACCAACTGAAAAGCAATAGTTTCACTAGAGTTTAACAGAAAGCACTAAAATCCATTTAAACTGTGAAAATCTTATAAGTAATTGAGTGATAGAACAAATATCATATATTTATGTTGAATATAATATATTGAAAAACTTTTATATTATTTATAGAAATTGTCATGGAAGGGATATAATATAGAAGATACTTGAACTCTTTATCCATATGCATCTGTGTTACATTTATTTATGGCTAACAAATTTTCAAATTGTTATATTTTAGGCTAAAAATCTCATAGAGAGATTTTTTAATCAACAAGTAGAGGTTCTTGGCAGACGTGCAGAGCCATTGCCTGAAATATACTATATTGAAGGTACTCTCCAAATGGTTTGGATTAATCGCTGCTTTCCAGGTTATGGAATAAATCCCCTGCAACATCCCAAATGTCCTGAGTGCTGTGGTATGTAATGAATATGATTTCTTGTTTTATATTAATGAAAATTCACTTATTTTCATTAAGCCTAAATGAACATCTGTCTCACTTATTTTTACTATTCTTTATTTGAAGTAGTATATTTAAAAAGACTGAATATGAAGATAAAAAGATAAAGTCAAGTTTAATTTGGTCCATGGTATTAGTATAATAACAAGGAGAATTCAGGAGCATTAGGAAGTTATCTGAGAGGAAACAGATAATAGTTAGGAGTAACTTAGAGTTACTTCCCCTAAAGAGAGCCAAATGATATATCTTTTAGAATCTATTACTGATGAGTTTAGGCTTATATAGTGTAGAGTAAGTATCTTTGTGACTTCCTTTTCCTTCTTGAAATGAGTATTTGAATTATTTTATTACCAGTGTCTTTTCCATTTCATTCTAGCTCTATAGGGTCTGACATTCATTCTTCTCCATGCTTATTATAAGCTCTGTAGAGGCTGTTGACTCAGGTTGAGTAGAAGGATTCATCCTTTGCATTTCTGTTATTGAGTTGAGTGGACCATTTAATTTTCAGTCTTAAAATACTTTTTAAAAACTTTGTGTGGCACCTGTGGCTCAGTGAGTAGGGCGCCAGCCCCA
>CAUYQV010023193.1:0-26669 GCA_963574575.1 Galagoides demidoff | reverse complement strand
TGTCCTCCTTAGCAAAGTATCTCAAGAATGGAAGAAAAAGTATCCAATGTACTCAACACTATTATGAAACTAATTGTTAGCTATCTTAAGAAAGCTACAATCCAAATGGAGCCCTAGACTACGGGGAAAGGGGAGGGGGAGGGGAGAGGAGGGGAGGGGGGGAGGATGGGTGAAGAGAATGATATTGTGGGGATCACGCCTATAATTTATCCTATTAGGGTACATGTGAATTTATCTAAAGGTTGAATATAGATGTCTTAACACAACAATTATGAGAAAGACATGATGGCTATGTTAGCCAGTTGGATGAGAGTTTTCCAAACTGCATATAGAAGCAACACACTGTATCCTATGATAGAATTAATGCACACAATTATGATCTAATAAAAAAAGATAAAAAATTAAAAATAAATAAATAAATAAATAAAAGTGGTTGGCAATATTATTGATTTGTAAGCATTTTATCTCATATTATTCCTTAATAGTATCTTTTGAAGTGCAAAAACTTTTAATTTATCCAATTTACTATAAAGAAATCTTTGCTTAACTAAAGGTTATAAACATTTTCTACTACATTTTATTCTAAAAGGTTTATAGTTTTAGCTTGTATGTTTAGGTCTATGATTCATTTTGAGGTAATTATTGTGTATGGTGTGAAGGAAGGATATAAGTTTATCTTTTGTGCATGTGGATATTCAATTATGCCAGAATTATTTGTTAATAAAAAATGTCATCTTTACCCATTAATTCTCTGCAAATCACCATGGGGAATATTGTCATGTCTTCTGACTCATGAACATGAGGTACCTTCCATTTATTTAGATCTTTAATTTCTTTCAACAATGTTTTCTATTTTTAGTGTATAACTCAAACATTTTGTTAAATTTATTCCTAAACATTTTTGTTATTTTTGATGTTCTTATAAATTAAATTATTTTCTTATTTCACTGTTCTATTTTTTCTTTGCTAATGTATAGAAGTGATTGATGTTTGCATACTGATTTTGCATTCTGCAAGCTTGCTGAACTTCTTTATTAGTTCTAATAGGTTTTGGTCAATTCCTTAATTAAGTTTATAGTTTCCTTTCTAATATAAATTACAAAATATTTTCTAATTTCCCTTATAATTTCTTCTTCAATTCGTGGATTATGAAGAAGTATTTTATTTATTTCTAAAATATTTGTGGATTCTCAAATTTTCTTTTGCTTTTTATTTATAATTTAATTCTCTGTGGTCAGGGAAAATACTTTTTAATATTTCAATCCTTTTTAGTACAGAGACTTTTTTATGGCCTAGTGAAAGTTATGCCATGGAGAATACTTTATGTGCACTTAGTATGGAATATGTATTCTGCTCTCCTCTGTAGAGGTAGAGTATTCTATAGATGTCAATTAGGTTAAGTTAGTAAATACTGTTTTTCAAATCTTATACTACATATATCCCTACAGATTTTCTGTCTAATTTCTCTATCTATTATTGAGACTGGGATATTAATGTTCCCAAATGTTATTGTGGAATTGTTCATTTGTTTTTTTCATTTTTGTCAATTTTTGCTTCACATATGTTGACACAATATTGTTAGGTATATGTGATGATTAATTTTATGTATCAATATGGCTAGACCATAATACCCAGATATTTGGTCAAGCATTATTCTAGATGTTTCTGTGAAGATAATTTTTAGATGAGATTAGCATTTAAATCAGTATACCTTGAGTAAAGCAGATTACCTTCTATAATGTTAAGTGAATCTCATCTAATCAGTTGAAGGATTTAATTTAAAAAGACAGAACTCCCTGGAAGAAGGGATAATTCTATCTACAGATTGTCTTTGGACTTGAACGGTAGCTTTTCCCTGCATATTCAGGTTTCCTCCCTAACCTGTAGATTTGGAGCTTGCCAAAATCACATGCACCAATTCCTTAAAATCAATCTCTTTATTTTTCTCTCTCTCCCCATGCATGTATTATATATGTATATAACATCCTGCTAGTTTTTATTTTCTGATACTGTACATATATCTTTAAGTCTTAATTCACTTTATTATTCTTGTGTAAAAATACCAAGTTGTAGTCACAGCTAGAGCCTGGTTTATAATTGTTATATATTCTCAATTTATGGAAACTTTGATCACTATAAAATGCCCTTCTTGTCTTCAGTAAAAATTTTTATCTTAAAGGCTATTTGTCTGATACTGGTATAGCTGTATCAGGGGTCTTCTGGTTCCTAGGTACATAGTAAATCTTTTTCTATATTTGTATTTTTGACCTATTTTGTGTCTTTGAATCTGAAGCAGAAGTCAGCCAACATTTTCTTTAAAGTGCCTGTATTAAATATTATAGGTTCTGCAGGTGACATGGTTTCCATCCATACTTCTCTGGCATTGTTGTATGAATGCAGCCATTGGCAATATGTAAATAAATGAACACAGGTGTGTTTTAATGAATTTTTTTTTTTGAGACGGAGCCTCAAGCTATCCCCCTGGGTAGAGTGCTATGGCATCACAGCTCATAGCAACCTCCAACTCCTGGGCTCAAGCGAGTCTCCTGCCTCTGCCTCCCAAGTGGTTGGGACTACAGGCGCCCGCCACAACGCCCGGCCATTTCTTTGGTTGCAGCCATCATTGTTGTTTGGCGGGCCCGGGCCGGGGATTCGAACCCGCCACCTTAGGTGTACGTGGCTGGCGCCTTAGCCGATTGAGCCAACGGCACCGAGCTGTGCCCTTTTTTTTTTTGAGACTGAGTCTTACTCTGGCACCCTGACTAGAGTGCCATGGCATTATAGCTCATAGGAACCTCAAGTTCTTTGGCTCAAGCCATTCTCTTGCCGTAGTTTTCCTATTTTTAGTAGAAACAGGACCTTGCTGTTGCTCAGGCTGGTCTCAAACTCCTGAGCTTAAGCAATCTACCCTTCTTGGCCTCCAAGAGTGCTAGGATTACAGGCGTGAGCTGCTGTGCCCAGCCTTAGAAGGAATTTTAAAAAGTGTTGAAATATCATTGATATTATAACAGTCTGACTGAAGTTGTACATTTTAACTAGACTTGTTTTGTTTGGCTCCAATGCATGGGGTCATCATTTAGATATTGCATTAAGCTTGTTTTTTGAGACAGTTTCATTATGTTGCCCTTGGTAGAGTGCCATGGCATCATAGCTCACAGCAACCTCAAACTCTTGGGCTTAAACGATTCTCTTGCCTCAGCCTCCCAAGTAGCTTGGACTATAGGCACCTGCCACAATGCCCAGCTATTTTTGTTGTTGTTGTTGTAGTTGTCATTGTTGTTCAGCAGGCTGGGACTGGGTTCAAACCCGCCAGCCCTGGTGTATGTGGCTGGTGCCCTAATCACTGAGCTACGAGCACCGAGCCATGCATTAAGTTTCTTAAGGGTAAGACCAATGTCTCCTGAGTACGGAATGCATTGTATCTTGTATTAAAGGCATTAAGTGCTTATTGAATAAATTTATTTGGGGGGTAGCTTGACGGAGCCTCAAGCTACGCCCTGGGTAGAGTGCCCTGGCATCACAGCTCATAGCAACCTCCAACTCCTGGGCTCAACTTGGGACAACATATTTAGTACATAGCCGAAGATGGTTATTAACAACTTTTTAAAATAGTCTTTATTATGGAAAATTTTAAGTGTGTAGGAGTTCCCTAAATAAAGAAAATGAATCCTTATTTACCCTGCATCAGTAGTAATGATCATCATGATTTATTTATTTTGAGGCAGTCTTGCTCTTGTTGTTCTGGGTGGAGTGCAGTGACATCATCATAACTCACTGCAATCTCAAACTGTTGGGCTGAAGTGATCCTCTTGCCTCAGCCTCCTGAGTAGCTGGGACTACAGGTGTGTGCTACCACATCTGGCTAATTTTTTCTAAAAAATAAGTAAATTTTTGTCTGTAAAAATAAGTAAATTTTTTGTCTATAAAAAAAAGACATAGTGGAATAAAGAGCTTTTTTCTATTTCTGGTAGAGATGAGGCCTCACTCCTGGCTCAGGCTGGTCTTGAAATCCTGACCTCAAGTGATCCTCCTGCCTTGGCCTCCCAGAGTTCTAGGTCATGATTGTTCTTATTTCTTTCTTTCTTTTTTCTTTTTTTTTTTTGTTTTGAGACAGAGTCTTACTATGTTGCCCTTGGTATAATGCCATGGTGTCATACCTCACAGCAACCTCAAACTCTTTGGGCTTAAGCAATTCTCTTGCCTCAGCCTCCCAAGTAGCTGGGACTATAGATGCCCGCCACAACACCTAGCTATTTTTTTTTTGTTGAGACGGAGCCTCAAGCTACCCCCTGGGTAGAGTGCCCTGGCATCACAGCTCATAGCATGACCATGGTGTCATACCTCACAGCAACCTCCAACTCCTGGGCTCAAGCGAGTCTCCTGCCTCCGCCTCCCAAGTAGCTGAGACCACAGGCGCCTGCCACAACGCCCGACATCATTGTTGTTTGGCGGGCCTGGGCTGGGGATTCGAACCCGCCACCTTAGGTGTACGTGGCTGGCGCCTTAGCCGATTGAGCCACAGGTGCCGAGCCACACCTACCTATTTTTTTGTTGCAGTTGTCCTTGATATTTAGCTGGCTTGGGCCGGGTTCAAACTTTCCACTCTCAGTGCATATGTTTAGTGCCATAACCACTGTGCCACAGGCGCTGCCCCGATTGTTCTTATTTCATCTTTATCTTTTCCCACTCTGCTCTTCTTATATTACTTTGAGGCAGTCACATTTAATCTATAACTCTTCCAGTATGTATCCCTCAAAGGTAAGAACTTTATAAAAAAATTATAGTCATATCATTATCATACATTGAAGAATGATGTGATTTGGGTAAGTATCACATTATTTTCACTTCAAAATACCTATACTAAAAATTTCCAAGAAACCTATTAAGCATAATTTCTAGGCAATTAAATGCAAAACAATAGGACTAACTTTTTGGTTTTTGTTGTTCTGTTTCATATTTAGGCTATCAATATGACGGCTGAAGAAACAGTGAATGTAAAAGAGGTTGAAATCATTAAGCTAATTTTGGACTTCCTGAATTCAAAGAAGCTTCATATTAGTATGCTGGCCCTTGAGAAGGAAAGTGGAGTAATAAATGGCCTATTTTCAGATGATATGCTGTTCCTGAGGTACGATCTCATTAATACTGTGAGGTTTATAGCTCCTTCAAATAAGTATAAAGTATTAGTAAGACAATATATAATACATATAGAACTTTTATAACCATGGAAAAGCTAAGTATAATTTTTAGAAATATTTGTTTTTATAATGGAACATTTACAAAATAATGTTTTCTGTAGAATGTTTGCAGTAGTAAGATCCAGAGGTCTATTAATAAAATAAGAGCCACAACTCTACTGTGGTTGAGGTACCTTCCTAAAAGGTATTTGACTTCAGAAAAGAAATCAGAGACTCTGGAAGAATAAAGAAAATGTTTCTAAAATATTATTTTGATATTAGAAATTAAATATATTTATTATAGAAAACAGAAAAATAAAGAGAAAAATCACCCTACCACCCAGATACACTATTGCTAATTTCTGTGCATATTAAAAAATAACATCAATTCTATTGTATTTATAATTTAGAATCTTCTTTTGTACATTAACATAATATCACAAAGGTTCTCTACATGATTACAAATTTATACTTGAAAATTTTCAGTTTACCTAATTTTTTTTCTTTCTTTCTTTCTTTTTTTTTTTTTTTTTTGAGACAGAATCTCACTATATCACCCTTGGTAGAGTACTCTGGCATCACAGCTCACAGCAACCTCAAACTCTTGGGCTTAAGTGATTCTCTTGTCTCAGCCTCCTAAGTAGGTAGGACTACAGGTGCCCACCACAATGCCTGGCTATTTTTTTGTTGTAATTGTCATTGTTGTTTGGCAGGCCCAGGCTGGGTTTGAACCTGCGAGCTCTGCTGTATGTGGCTGGTCCCCTGGCTACTGACCTATAGGCACTGAACCACTTTACCTGATTTTCTAATGGTTCTCTTTTTATTTCTTTATTTTATTTTATTTTTATTTATTCATTTATTTATTTTGAGACAGAGTCTCACTTTGAGCACACAGCAATGTCAAACTTTTGGGTGTAAGTGATCTTCTTCCCTCACCCTCCCAAGTAGCTGGGGCTACAGGCACCCACTACACTGGTTATTTTTGACAGATGGAGTCTTGCTTTTGCTCAGTCTGGTCTTAAACTTCTGAGCTCAAAAAATCCACTTGCCTTGGCCTCCCAGCATGAGCCACCATGCCTGGCCAGCGTTTTCTTAGTTTTAGACAGTTGATTCCAATTTTTCTTAAATAATTGCTTTACAGAGCATCTTTTATACATGAGACTTTTTCTATATCTTGGATTATTTCCTTAGGATGGGATTCTTGGAGGTGAAATTGCAAGGCAAAGGGAATTAACATTTGCCAGAATGGAAAAGCTAAATATATCCTAGCTTGAATTGGATGGAAAAAGAAAATATCAGATTCCCAGGCATAAGTGTATTCTGTTTTTATATGATACCAAATATCCTTGACAAGGAATAAAGATTCTTGGACATGTAGCAAGGAATATAGATTTTTGGACATGTGTCTTAGAAAGCCTTAAGAAATTAAGTGTTCCTAAGTAATGAAAAAGGAACTTTATTTTATTTATTTATTTTTGACACAAAGCCTCAAGCTATTCCCTTGGGTAGAGTGCTGTGGCATCACAGCTCACAGCAACTTCCAACTCCTGGGCTCAAGCGAGTCTCCTGCCTCTGCCTCCCAAGTAGCTGAGACCACAGGCGCCTGCCACAACGCCTAGCTATTTTTTGGTTGCAGCCATCATTGTTGTTTGGCAGGCCCAGGCTGGATTCGAACCCACCACCTTAGGTGTATGTGGCTGGTGCCTTAGCTTCAGGCCAGGAGTTTAAGATCAGCTTGAGCAAGAGTGAGACCCTATCCTGTTAAAAATAGAAAAAATTACCCAGGTATCCTAGTGCATGCCTGTAGTCCCAAGCTCCTTGGGAGGCTGTGACAGGAGGATCAGTTGAGCCCAGGAATTTGAGGTTGTAATAAGCTATGATGATACACCACTGCATTCTAGCCTGGGCGATAAAGTAAAACCTGTCCCCAAAAAAGGAAAGGAAAAAAAAAATAGTAAATTTTTCATTAAACCATTAAACTCACCTTAAAGAGCTAGACTTCAAAATTATGTCCTTTCTACTTTTTAAATGTTAAAGTATCCTTGATTATGATCATAATCCTAAATGATTATGCTACATATTGTGATTGCTTTTATTGATATTCCTTCTTTTCAAAAGAAAAAAATTGGTCCTTAGTAGGTCTTTCCACCCATCTCTCCCTTTTAAAGTTTTACTGTCCTAAAAAAATCTTTAAAAAGGGACATTGTAAAAAAAGAGAGATAAGAATGCCTTGTAACTTCTGGAAATTCCCATCGACTGATTAAAGTAGATATTCCTTGCTATTTTCATTCTCAGATGATAAACTTTGGTGTCAAATTTCTCAAAATTGGGCTCAGGTAGCACAGAGATTATGGTGCCGACTATATACACTGGGGCTGGTGGGTTCTAACCTGGTCTGGGCCTGCTAAAACAATAATGACAACTACAAAAGCAACAACAAAATAGCCTGGGTGTTGTGGCAGGCATCTGCAGTCCCAGCTACTTGGGAGGCTGAGGCAAGAGAATCACTTAAGCCTAAGAGTTTGAGGTTGCTGTGAGCTGTAATGCCACAACACTCTACCAAGGGCAAAACAGTGAGACTGTCTCAAAAAAAAAAAAATCAAAAATTCTCAAAATTGTAAAATTCACCCTGTAGGGCAAAATTTTTAAGCTTGGCACTATTAACATTTGGGTCTAATAATTCTTTGTTGTAGAGGGTTGTCCTGTGTATTGTAAGATGTTCAGCAGTATCCCTGACCTCTACCCACCAGAGGCCAGTAGTACCCTTATTTATGACAGCCAAAAATGTCTCTAGATATTGCCAAACGTCTCAGGGATGGTGCAAAATCACCCTCAGGCGATTTGATGAGAATAGAACACACACATACACATGGTTTCTTAAATAATACATAATAGCTTTAAAACTATAAGATGAATAGGGAAATAAAGGAACTTTCAGGCTTAGTTCAATGTTGTTACATAGGTCAAAACCATATATACACGTTAGTATGAGTGGTTGTACTCATAGTAATGAAAATGAAATTTCTCATGTTGCATACATGGTTACAAATAAGTTGTGAAAAAATTGTTTTAGTTTTGAAGAACCAAATGTTAATATCATGTGCTTTGTGGAGTTTTAATGCTATTTTGTCATCTATTCTATTTTTAATTAGTGTAACCTGAATTTGGTAATATGCTGGATTTTTCTTTATTTAGACAGCTAATCCTTGATGGTCAGTGGGATGAAGTTCTTCAGTTCATTCAGCCTCTAGAATGTATGGAAAAATTTGACAAAAAAAGGTACAATTTTATCTGAAGTTTTTACTGTCTTTTAATTGGTAGAAACTTAGCAAAGTGAAACAACAAAGAAAAATTTAAAAACAAGACTCTTAGGTGTTTTCTAGAAAACAGTACACTCAATCTGATTAGGTTGGAGCACTTGTAAATGACAGGTTGCATGTACTACAATTACTTAAAAATCTTCAACCCTATTAAATCATTAATGTTCATATATAAAAGTCACAAGAGCTGTTTCTTAATAATAGTATGAAGACTTTAAAGATACTGTTCCACTGTGACCTGGCCTCATTTGTTTCTGATGAGCAGTCAGCTATAACTTGTACCCTTGTTTTCTTTTCAGGCTGCCTTCAAGAATTTTCTCTTTATCGTTGGTTTTAAGCAGTTGGTTTATGATGAGCTTAAATGTGTTTGTGTTTTTCCTACTTGGGATTTGTTGAGCCATTTGGATTTGTAAATTTATGCATGAGTGTGTGTGTGTGTGTGTTTAATCAAATTTGGGAAGTTTTTGGCCTTTCCTCAAATTTTTTCTACCCCTTTCTCTTTTCCTTCTGGGACACAAACATTTTTTAATTCTTAGACAGGTTGAGTATACTCTTTGTTCTTCCTTTTCTTCCTTGAAAAACTCTGTTAAAATTTTTAAGTTTGTAGTTATTTTGTGACTTCAGAAATATTGTTCATTTGTTTCTACTCTTTTAGCTTTATTTTTATTAGGTTTTTCTCATGTTTAGAAAGGACAAACAGTCTCGACACTTGTAGCTCAGTGAGTAGGGTGCCAGCCACATACACCAAGGCTGGTGGGTTCCAGCCTGGCCTGGGCCTACTAAACAACAATGACAACTTTAACCAAAAAAATAGCTGGGCATTGTGACGGACGCCTGTAGTCCCAGCTAGTCAGGAGGCTGAGGCAAGAGAATCACTTAAGCCCAAGAGTTTGAGGTTGCTGTGAGCTGTGATGCGACGGCACTCTACTGAGGGCTATATAGTGAGATTCTGTCTCAAAATAAATAAATAAATAGGAAAAACAGCTTGATTTAATCATTCTACAGTGTATACATATATCAAAACATAACATTGTACCCCATAAAAATATATAATCATTTGTCAGTTAAAAATTAAAAAAAATTAAAATAGGATGTATTTCAGGAAAACAAAACATGAATGTAAAGAACTTTGATTTCATATTAAGTAACATTTGATATCTTCTACAGAAACTAGATTTTTGTTTAAAATTAATGTTGGAAGTAGAAATCCTTCCTCTGAGTGTTACTTGTGACTGAAATTGGTTCATTATGGCTTCAATGTGATAAGAAGCTCAGTAAAATATTTTAAGAATTTTCTGAAAGCAAAGATACTTATAGTAACTTATAAATATGTTTGACTTATCAGATATTGGGTAATTAATTAAAAAATTTTTTTTTCAGAGCTTGGTGCCCATAGCTCAGTGGTTAGGGCACTGGCCACATACACTTGGGCCGGCAGGTTCAAACCTGGCGAGGGCCTGCTAAACAATAATGACAACTATAATAAAAAATAGCTGGGTGTTGTGCCAGGCGCCTGTAGTCCCAGCTACTTGGGAGGCTGAGGCAAGAGAATAGCATAAGCCCCAGAGTTTGAGGTTGCTATGAGCTGCGAAGTCACAGCACTTTACTGAGAGTGACATAGTGAGACTCTGTCTCAAGAAAAATAAAAGAAAAAGAAAGGAAAAGAAATAATTGGCCCTTTAAAATAAACTTGGCTTGTTTTACTTCAGAAACTTGAGTTTTATTTCCAGTCTTTGACATTGCTGTCATTCACCTTTTAATCATTTTAATATTTTATGTTGTCTTTTCACAGATTTCGTTATATTATCCTGAAGCAGAAGTTTTTAGAAGCTTTGTGTGTTAACAATGCAATGTCAGCAGAAGATGAGCCCCAGCATGTAAGATTTTTATTCCTAAAGGTTTGCGCCATAGTCTTGTTTTCAGTCTTAAGCATTTTGTTCACTAAAAGAAAAGATTAATAACATGAGTTTTCAAAGTTTTTATAAGCTGGGCTGGGGCAAGATATGGTGTTTTCTAGATGGACTATTTTCTTCAATCTCTAGTGCTTTTAAACTGTGGTTTAAGTCAAAGTGATGCCTGAACAGCTAGCCAGTTGATGAGTATGTGCTCTTCTCTTCTTTAAGGTAAGGTAGATAGCTGTAGATGTTTGACTTGATGACTCTTCATCATTGCTTCTTTTCTTATCCTGGAGGTGAGTTGGTTCTGTCTACCTCCTTTTTCTTTGCCTCTTTTTTTGTATAGTCTTTGATCCACAGATAGATTTTCCTGAAATGTTTATCCTCATGACTGCTTAAATTTAATTATTTTAAATTCATTTTGATTAGAAAATTACGTTCAAAGTTTCAATATTAGCATTGTCACATCCAAAACCAAGAAAACGTCTATTGAGTTCTAGTAAATGTTCACTGACATAAACTCCCTTAGTTCAATCAGGCTGCTATACCAAAATGTCATAAACTGAGTGGCTTATAAACCACAGAAATGTATTTCTCACAGTTCTTGGAAGCTAGCAAGTCCACAATCACAGTGCTAGCAGATTTAATTTCTGGTGAGTGCTTGCTCTAGTTCATAGATGGTGCCTTCTAGCTGTGTCCTCATAGCTGAAAGAGGCTAGCTGTCTGTTTGGACTCTATAAATTATAAGGCACTAATCTCATTTATAAGAACTGAGCTCTTATGACCTAATCACCCCCCAAAGGCCCCACTCTTCTCCCATTACTTGGGGGGTTAGGATTACAATATATGAATTTGGAGGGAACACAGACATGCAAACCATAGCACAAATCAAAGTATAGTAAAGTACATTGAGGTCTTTGATTTATAAAAGAAAAAAAATCTGAACTCTGGAAGGCCGAGACTGGTGGCTTGCCTGATACCAGTCTGAGCAAGAGTGAGACCTCATCTCTAAAAAAAATAGCTGGGTATTGTGGTATGCTCCTGTAGTCCCAGCTACTTGGGAGGCTGAGGCAAAAGAATCACTTGAGCCCAAGCATTTTGAGGTTGCTGTGAGCTGTGAACGCTACAGTACTGTACAAAGGGTGACAAAGTGAGATTGTCTGAAAAAAAAAAATGAAAATAATAGTCTTTTTTTGGAGACAGAGTCTCACTTTGTCACCTTTGGTAGAGTGCTTTGGTGTCATAGCTCACAGCAACCTTAGATTCTTGGCCTCAAGTGATTCTCTTGCCTTAGCCTCCCAAGTAGCTGGAATTAAAGGTTAGAGCCACAATACCTGGCTATTTTTAGACATGGGGTCTCATTCTAGCTCAGGCTGGTCTTGAACTTGGGAGCTCCAGTGATTCGCCTGCCTTGACCTCCCAGAATGTTGGGATTACAGGTGTGAGCCACCACACCCAGCCAAAAATAGTAATAGAACAGTTTTTTTTTTTTTTTCTGAGACAGAGTCTCACTTTGTCCCTAGGGCTAAAGTACAGCAGAATCATCATAGCTCACTGCAATCTCAAATTCCTGGGCTCAAGTAATCCTCCTGCCTTAGCCTACCAAGTAGCTGGGACTATAGGCATGCAAAACTACCCCAGCTACCTTTTTCTATTTTAGGTTGAGATGGGGTTTCACTGTTGTCCAAGCTGGTCTCAAACTCTTGAGTTCAAGCCATCCTTCTGCCTTGGCCTCCCAAAGTGTTAGGATTAAAGGTGTAAGCCATTGTGCCCAGGTTAGAACACTGTCTTTATATACAAAATTTTAATGCGCTATTTAACCAATTATTTTATTTTATTTTTGTTATGAAAACATTTTGTTTCCTAACTTGAAAGTGGTTACCATATTCTGCAAATTATGTGAGTATTTTGTGGCACTAGAATTTACCCTTTATACTTTTATTGTTTTCAAATCTCACTGCACCTCTTTTTGTGGTAATCATTTATATTTTTCTTGCAGCTGGAATTTACCATGCAAGAAGCAGTGCAATGTTTACATGCTCTAGAAGAGTACTGTCCTTCTAAAGATGACTATAGCAAGCTCTGTTTGCTTTTGACTTTGCCTCGTCTGACCAATCATGCTGAATTTAAGGACTGGAATCCCAGCACTGCGCGAGTTCACTGTTTTGAAGAGGCTTGTGTCATGGTTGCAGAATTCATCCCTGCTGATAGGAAGCTGAGTGAGGCTGGTTTTAAAGCAAGTAACAATCGTTTATTTCAGCTTGTAATGAAAGGCCTGCTTTACGAATGCTGTGTAGAATTTTGTCAAAGTAAAGCAACTGGAGAAGAAATTACAGAAAGTGAAGTTCTTCTTGGTATTGACCTCTTATGTGGTAATGGTTGTGATGATTTGGATCTGAGCTTATTGTCATGGCTTCAGAATCTCCCATCTTCTGTCTTCTCTTGTGCTTTTGAACAGAAAATGCTTAATATTCATGTTGACAAACTTCTGAAACCTACAAAAGCTGCATATGCTGATCTTTTGACTCCTCTTATCAGCAAACTTTCTCCCTATCCATCATCCCCAATGAGAAGACCTCAATCAGCTGATGCCTATATGACCCGCTCTCTGAATCCTGCTTTAGATGGCCTGACTTGTGGACTAACTAGTCATGATAAAAGAATTTCAGACCTTGGAAACAAAACTTCTCCAATGTCACACTCCTTTGCTAACTTCCATTATCCAGGGGTACAAAATCTCAGCAGAAGTCTCATGCTTGAGAATACAGAATGTCACAGTATTTATGAAGAATCCCCTGAACGGTAAGCATTTGCTCATAAAAATTAGGAAATCTTCATATGTCTGAAACAATCTCATTGTATTGTGTATGTATGTTTTCTTAATGTTCAAGTTCCTTTGTTTGAAAGTCCTTAGAACTTTAGAAAGGGTTTTTAAATTTTGATAATTAAAATAAAAATTAGGGCGGTGCCTGTGGCTCAGTGAGTAGAGTGCAGGCCCTATATACCAAGGGTGGTGGGTTGAAACCCAGCCCCGGCCACACTGCAACAAAAAATAGCAGGGTGTTGTGCCAGGCACCTGTGGTCCCAGCTACTCAGGAGGCTAAGGCAAAAGAATTACCTAAGCCCAAGAGTTGGAGGTTGTTGTGAGCTGTGATGCCACAGCACTCTACTGAGGGTGACAGAGTGAGACTCTTGTCTCTTAAATAAATAAATAAAATAAAAATTATGTATTTATTCAATTATTTAATGTTTTTCTTTTTTTTAATAGAGACAGAGCTTTGCTCTGTTGCCCAGGCTAGAGTACAGTAACATGACCATAGCTTACTGCAGCCTCAAATTCCTGAGTCCAAGCAATCCTCCTGCCTCAGCCTCCTGAATAGCTGAAATTATAGGTTCATGCCACCACATCCAGCTAATTTTTAGGTTTTTTGTAGATATGGGACACAGTATGTGACCATTGTATCTGGCTAATTTTTCATATTCTTAAACATTTTTTGAGATCAGTGATTAATGATAAGGGTGCAGTTTTTCATTGTCTGACTATATGATAAACTTAACCAATTCCTTATTGTAGAATACCAGGCTGTTTTTACTTTTTTCTCTTGTACATAGTAATATAGTAAACAACTGTGTGTACTTAAGACTTTTTGATTATTTCCACTTCTCTTTATATATATATGAAGGAAATAATTGTTAAATACACTACTCAGTATTTCCTTCAAACCTGGCATGAAATAATAATTTCTTGATCAGTAGTTCTTTGTTTGGGGGGGATAGGAAGCTTTTTCACTTGCTTTTCCAGTAAACACATTAGGACATATGGATGGTTTCCTATAACTGATAGTTGGTACTATAAAGTATTAATATTAAGTGGAATAAATTTATTTCATGAGGCCCCGGTGTTGTGGCTCATGCTTGTAATCCTAGCACTCTGAGAGCCTGAGGCAGGTGGATTGCTTGAGCTCAGGAGTTAAAGACAAGCCTGAGCAAGAATGAGATCACCCCATCCTTAATAAAAATAGAAAAACTAGCCAGGTATTGTGGCAGGTTCCTATAGTCCCAGCTGCATGGCAGGCTGAGACAAGAGAATCTCTTGAGCCCAAGAGTTTGAGTTTGCTGTGAGCTATGATGCTACAGCACTCTACCCAGGGAAAGAGAGTGAGACTCTGTCTCAAAAAATAATAATCATTTCATGAAAGCACAAAAACTAAACCATTTTGTATTACATAGGATAGTTGGAAGCATTCTTTGCAAAGGAAGATGCATTGGATTCAGAATTTCTATTTCTAATTAGAGCAAGTGGACATACTTAGTTAAGACAAGAAATATAGGGTAAATGTATAGGGAATCATATTAAGTTACAATGAGATTGTAGAGGAGGGAAGTTGTGATACTTTCTTTAATGTTCTTTGAGGAGAGGGACCACTAACAAGGATCAGTTAAGTGAGGGACTTCTTGAAGTGCAGGGTGACTTTTTAAGGTATTCTGTTCCTCCATATTTCATCTTTGAAAGATAAAGATGACATCTCATGATGAATACTGATAATAGTAATTTCATATAGGAGCATCATATTTAACTTCCAAAGGATAGGGAATCTTGAGCATTGGTAGAAACTATTTTAAATTTTTGCTGGATTTTTTAGCCCCTTTAGAAAAATTCTCACTGTCTGGGATTCTGGGCTTCAATTTTAGGGGAGCTGCTGATATTTTTCTATGTATGTAAGATGACAGAAGTTTCTTAGTCAGAATTTGAATAGGATGGCTGGACTTGTGCAGCGATAGAATTGTCTTTATACAGAGATAAGATGCATAACAATCCAGCCATTTATGACTGTATCTATGCTGTAAATCCTACACAAAGAAAGTAGTAGGGGTGGCAGTGCCTGCGGTTCAAGGAATAGGGCGCTGCCCCCATATGCTGGAGGTGGAGGGTTCAAACCCAGCCCTGGCCAAAAATTGCAAAAAAAGAAAGTAGTAGAAGTTGAGAAGTATCTAGATAAAGATGGAAAGGAGGCCGGGTGCGGAGGCTGAGGCTGGTGGATTGCTTGAACTCACAAGTTCGAGACCAGTCTGAACAAAAGCAAGACCCCATCTCTACTAAAACTAGAAAATCTGAAACAAGAGGATCACTTGAGCCCAAGAGTTTGAGGTTGCTGTGAGCTGTGATACCACAGCATTCTACCCAGGGCCACAGCTTGGGACTCTGTCTCAAAAAAAAAAAAAGAAAGAAAGAAAGAAAAGAGTGGAGTTATTAGACCATTATAGAAAAAGCTGAGAGGCAAAATGTGACATGCAAAAAAGTAAGTAAGACATTGTGTTACCAGATGAGTAGGAGCAGTAATCCAGAAAATACTTATCATGTCTCTGAAATTAGAATTATGAGGCAAAGCAAGTGTAAAGAGTAGGACGTAGTCTTTTAAGTCAGACTTAGGTCTAAACAATAGCTTTGCCATTTACTACCTGTTCCCTTGAGAAAATTACTTAATCTCTCTGAGCCTCAGTTACCTCCTCTGTGAAATAGGGAGTTGACTTGCAAAATAAGATAAAGCTCCTTGCAGAGTGGCAAGCATGGGATTAGTGCTCAATAAATGTAAATTTCTTTCCTTTAGAGTTCATAGCCTTGATAACGACAATGTGTCAAAACGACTGCTAATGAAATGCTGCAGGAGAGCTACTGTGCTATGGATGAAGTACGTGTATAAAAATTTATTTTGGGCCACGTGTGGTGGCTCACAGCTATAATTCCAGCACTTTGAGAGGCCAAGGTGGGAGGATTACTTGAAGTCAGGAGTTTGAAACCAGCCTGAGTAATATATTGAGGCCCCCATCTCTACCAAAAAAAAAAAAAATTAGGCAGGTATGGTAATGGTGTACCTGTAGTCCCAGCTACTTGGAAGGCTAAGGCAGGAGGATCTCTTGAGCCCAGTAGGTCAAGGTTGCAGTGAGCTGCAATGACACCACTGCACTCTAGCCTAGCTGACAGAGTCAGACACTGTCTTAAAAAATTTTTTTTAGGCTCAGCCCCTGTAGCTCAAGTAGCTAAGGCGCCGGCCACATACACCAGAGCTGGTGGGTTGGAATCCAGCCTGGGCCCACCAAACAACAATGACAACTACAACCAAAAAGCTGGTGTTGTGGCAGGCACCTTTAGTCCCAACTACTCAGGAGGCTGAGGCAAGAAAATTGCTTGAGCCCAAGAGTTGGAGGTTGCTGTGAGCTGTGATGCCAAGGCACTCTACCCAGGTGACAGCTTGAGGCTCTGACTAAAAAAAAAAAAAAAAATTGTTTTTAAATATTTTAGGCCGGGTGTGGTAGTTCATGCCTGTAATCCTAGCACTTTGGAAGGTCCAGGCAGGTGGATTGTTTGAGCTCAGGAGTTCAAGACAAGCCTGAGCAAGAGTGAGACCCCATGTCTAAAAATAGAAAAACTAGCTGGATGTGGTGGTGGGTACCTATAGTCCCAGCTACTTGGGAGGCTGAGGCTAGAGGATTGCTCGAACCCAGGAATTTGAGGTTGCTGTGAGCTGTGATGCCATAGCACTCTGCCCAGGGTAGAGGCTGAGTGAGACTATCTCAAAAAACAAACAAAAAATTTTAGGTGTAGTTAAAAAATATTGGGAAGCCCAGTTACATCAATCATGTTAAAGATGCCACATGAAGAAACTCCTACTTGTGGTAATATTTGTTTGAAGTCTGTCTCCATTTAAAAAATATTTGAGTGGGCAAGGCAGGGTGTCTCATGCCTGTCTAGTACTCTGGTAGGCCAAGGCAGGTGGATTGCTCGAGCTCAGGAGTTCAAGACTAGCCTGAGCAAGATAGCAAGATGCTGTCTCTTCTAAAAATAGAAAAACTGAGGCAAGAGGATCACTTGAGCCCAAGAGCTTGTAGTTGCTATGAGCTAGGATGCCATGGCACTCTATTTAGGGCATCAGAGTGAGACTGTGTCTCAAAAAAAAAAACAACAAAACTGAGTGTTTATTACGTGTTAACATCTTAATCAAGATCCAATGATTGAGCTAATATGATGAACAAAGAAACATAAAAGAAAGGTTTATACAGGGGTGTGTGGTATTTTGTAAGGATATCTTTTCATTTTAACAGAAACAAATTTAAAACAAAGAAAAATCAGTTGAAATATGTAAGCTTGTAATGATTTCAAGATTGACGTATCTGAGGTGGGCCAACTTTATATTTAGAGTTTGGACACCAGATGCAAGTTTTAACTCCATTTTCCAGCTGTGCAATTTTAGGAAAATCACTTGCTTTTGAGTGTTTCCTTTTCTGTGAAATGGGGGTTAAAATTTATTTCACAGATTATTGTACAAGTTAAATGGAAGTTCTATGTAAATTATACAATTGAATGTTACTTTCTGAAGATCATTTTATTCTATCTCTTACAGTTAATGACTCTTACAAATTCTATTTCATGGGCATAATATAAGGCTTCTTATAGTCGTTAGTAATTTACAGTCTGGTAGCTAAAAAGTCTTTGTGGGTCTTTCTGTTTCCTCTTCTGGATGTGTTCATTTAGATATGTTTCAGTACTCAGGAGTCTGACTCCTAACTAATGGTCACTTTGTGAAGATGACTATCTATCTCTCTTTTCCTAAGCCCTAGACCTATATTTTGATATGTCTTATATATTTCTGCATGGTGAGGTCATTATGAGACCACCACATAATCAAATTCCTTGAAGGCAGAGATTGTTTTACTCTTGTATTTGTTCACCATGTGAACAAGTTGTAACTAACAGGTAATCTGTATAAATGTCTCCAGGATTTAAAAAAATGTTTGAGATCATCTCACTTTTTCTCTTTGGGCAGAGTACTGTGGCATCATAGCTCACAGCAACCTCAAACTCTTGGGCTCTTGCTTCAGCCTCCCAAGTAGCTGGGACTATAGGTGCCTGTAACAACACCTGGCTAGTTTTTCTGCCTATAGTAAGGATGGGGTTTCCCTCCTTCTCAGGCTAGTCTTTAACTCCTAAGCTCAAGAAGTCCACCTGACTCAGGCTCCCAAGGTGGTCTTGAACTCCTGACCTCAAGTGACCATTCTGTGTTGGCCTTCCATAATGCTAGGATTATAGGCATGAGCCACTTGCTGTGCCTGGCCTCAATATTTTTAATGTATACTAACTATAAGCTTGAGATTTTATTAATTTAATTTATGTAATTTATGTAATTTATTTTACATATTTTATTAATTTATGTAATTAATTTATGTAATTTAATTAATTACAGGCATGGGCTACTGCACCTGGTCTAAAATTTTTGAACAGAGTAGCAAGACACTTAGAAATCTCTAGTATTTTAGAAGAACATAAGGAACAGCCTGAATAAGATCTCAAGCTTATAGTTAGTATACATTAAAAATATTGAGGCCAGGCATAGCAAGTGGCTCATGCCTATAATCCTAGCATTATGGAAGGCCAACACAGAATGGTCACTTGAGGTCAGGAGTTCAAGACCACCTTGAGTAAGAGTGAGATTCTCATCTCTAATAAAAACAGAAAAAATTAGCTAGTCTTGGTGGTGTGTGCCTAAAGTCCCAGCTACTTGGGAGGCTAAATCAGGAGGATCACTTGAGCCCAGGAATTTGAGGTTGCTGTGAGCTATGACGATGCCACTGAATTAGAGCCAGGGCAACAGAGGGAGACTCTGTCTCAGGAAAAAAAAAAAAAAAAGAAAACTCTATGTAGCTTTTAAGTGCAGATAGACTAAGGGAAGTCTTTTTAATAAAATCTCAGAAATTCTTAAAATTCTATAGAAACATATCAGAGCGGAAAAATGTTTAGATTTTATAAAGAGAATTTAGGTGTTAGATCATCTACTTATTCATATTCATCAACCTATTAATAGATGAAGTTCAGTTATAGAGAATGTAACTGACTATCCCAAGGCTGTACAACTAAGTTTAGATTAGAGACCCTACCTCTATTAAAAGCACAAAAGCACATTCTATTTTTAAAAATTCTTTGTAGTGCACTTATGAAAGATAAATTTAAAATTCATTTTTTTGTCAGTTGATAAACACTTAGGCCAAATAATCTGTTTTTTAAATTAAAGTACCTCTAAGTTAAATATATTTTTTTATACCCACCTCTGCCTTTTTGATTTTTTGTACCTTTCTGTAAGAAGTGATACACCTGTTGAGGCACAGCGGCCTATCGGCAGTGAAATCTTGGCCCAGAGTTCAGTTTCAGAAAAAGAACCTGCAAATGGAGCACAGAATCCAGGACCAGCTAAGCAAGAAAAAAATGAGGTAATATTTACTATACCTAGTGTCTTTTAGAGTTTTTCTCTTTGTAATAAGTAATAATATTTTCTTGGATTTAATCTAAGAAGAATTTTCTGATATTTGGGAGTAGCAAAGAGAATGAGGACGTCTAGATTTTCTTACTACTAGCTCACTTTCTCTTATTTCTCCAAAGAAAATATATGATATATTTACCTACCATGGTGCATTTTAGAGTAATTTTAACAGGCTAATTTATTAACAATCCAAAATACCACAATCTGACATATTTAAAGACTCAAAAAGTTTAAGTTACATTACATATAGCTATTTTGCATTTTTAAAATATATGCCTTATATTTTACTAATTAGATTTAATGAATAGGAAATTAGAGCTGAGTGTGGTGGCTCACACCTTTAATTCTAGCCCCTGGGAGGCCTGTATGGGAGGATACCTTGAGCTTAGGAGTTTGAGAACAGCTTGAGCAAGAGTAAGACCTGTCTCTACTAAAAAGAGAAAAATTAGTTGGGCAGCACCTGTGGCTCAAGGAGTAGGGTGCTGGCCCCATATACTGGAGGTGGCAGGTTCAAACCTGGCCCCGGCCAAAAGCTGCCAAAAAAAAAAAAAAGAGAGAGAAAAATTAGCTGAGCATCATGGCAGGTGCCTACAGTCCCAGCTACTCAGGAGGCTGAGGCAAGAGGATTGCTTGAGCCTAGGAATTTGAGGTTGCTGTGAGCTGTGATGAAACCATGGCACTCTCTACCTTCACCAACAGAGTGAGACTCTGTTTCAAAAACAAAAATTAGGTATTTATTATATAAAATTAAACTTTTATCTACGTCTAGGGTTTTAGGTTACTTTTATTTCTTTATTTATTTATTTTTTTTTTTTTTTTTTTGAGACAGAGTTTCACCTTGTTGCCCTGGGTAGAGTGCCGTTATGTCACAGCTCACAGCAACCTCAAACTCTTGGGCTCAAGTGATTCTCTTGCCTTAGCCTCCCAAGTAGCTGGGAATACAGGCACCCACCACAATGCCTGGCTATTTTTAGGTTGTAGTTGTCATTGGTGTTTGGCAGGCCTGGGCTGGATTCGAACACGCCAGCTCCAGTGTATGTGACTGGCACCCTAGCTGCAGAGCTATAGGCACCAAGCCAAGGTTATTTTGTGTGTGTGTGTTTGAAAGGAAGTTATGTTATGAAGTAAAGTAGGGTATGAGTTTTATAAAGGAGCTGTTAAGCAGTTTTAATAAGTTGAATGATTTATTTTGTTTTCAACTAAACATTAAGAATCAAGTAGAAGGTCAGGCAAGATGGCTCATACCTGTAATCCTAGTACTCTGGGAGGCCAAGGTGGGTGGATTGCTTGAGCTCACGAGTTTCAGACCAGCCTGAGCAAAAGCAAAATCCTGTCTCTACTAACAATAGAACAACTGAGGCAAGAGGATTGCTTGAGCCCAAGTTGGAGGTGCTGTGAGCTATGACACTATGGTACTCTAACCAGGGCCACACCTTGAGACTCTGTCTCAAAAAATAAATAAATAAATAAAATGTAGACCAGAGGTTCTCAACCTGTGGGTTGTGACCCGCAGGAACTAGGGTTAAAGGGCCACGACACTAGGAAGGTGGAGAACCACTGACATAGAAAAATTACTGTTAAAAGTACCTTTGGATATGTTCTAGATAATAGATCCCAAAATATGATACTAGGACAGAAGTGAAGGGAGAAACAGTACTACAATAGTAGTTGGAGACTTCAGCATCCTACTTACAATAATGAACAGAATATCTAAATAGAAGATCAATAAGAGTATGGAAAACTTAAATAATTATATAAACCAAGTAGACCTAATAGACATATATACAATAATCTGCTGAACAACAGAATATGTATCCTCCTTAAATACACATGGAACATTATTTAGTCCCATATGCTGGGGCACAAAACAAATCTCAGTAAATTTTAAAAGATTGAAATTATGTAAGGTATCTTTTCTGACCACAATGGAAGGAAGCTAGAAATTAATACCAGAAGGAAAACTGGAAATTCATACATTTATGAAAATTCAAACAATACACATTTAACCAGTTGGTCAAAGAAGAAACTACAAGGAAATTAGAAAACACTTAAGAAACTAATGAAAATGGCTTAGCACCTGCCACATACACCTAAGCTGGTGGGTTCGAATCCAGCCCAGGCCCACCAAACAGCACTAATGGCTGCAACCAAAAAATAGCCGGCATTGTGGCAGGTGCCTGTAGTCCTAGCTACTTGGGAGGCGGAGGCAAGAGAATCGCTTGAGCCCAGGAGTTGGAGGTTGCTGTGAACCATGATTCCACGCACTCTACCCAGGGCAACAGCTTGAGTCTCTGTCTCAAAACAAACAAATAAACAAAGAAATTAATGAAAATGAAAATACAGCATGTCACACTGTATGGGCTGTAGTGAAGGCAGGTGCTTAAGGGAAATTTACAGCTGTAATGCCTATGGTAAGAAATAAGTATCATCTAAAATAAGGAACCTAGGCTCTGTGCCTGTGGCTCAAGTGGCTAAGGCACCAGCCACATACACCTAAGGTGGCAGATTTGAATGCAGCCTGCGCCCGCCAAACAACAACGATGGCTGCAACCAAAAAATAGCCAGGGGTTGTGGCGGGCGTCTGTGGTCTCAGCTACTTGGGAGGCAGAGGCAAGAGACTCGCTTGAACCCAGGAGTTGAAGGTTGCTGTGAGCTGTAATGCCATGGCACTCTACCTAGGGGGGCAGTTTGAGGCTCTGTCTCAAAAATAAATAAATAAATAAATAAAATAAGTAACCTAGCTTTATGACTAAATGAAATAGAAAAAGAAGAGCAAATTAAACCCAAGGCTAGCAGAAGGAAGGGAATAATAAAGATTAGAGGGCTCGGTGCCTGTGGCTCAATCGGCTAAGGCGCCAGCCACGTACACCTAAGGTGGCGGGTTCGAATCCCCAGCCCGGGCCCACCAAACAACAATGATGGCTGCAACCAAAAAATGGCCAGGCGTTGTGGAGGGCGCCTGTGGTCCCAGCTACTTGGGAGGCGGAGGCAGGAGACACACTTGAGCCCAGGAGTTGGAGGTTGCTGTGAGCTGTGATGCCACGGCACTCTACCCAGGGGGATAGCTTGAGGCTCCGTCTCAAAAAAAAAAAAAAGATTAGAGGAAAGAGAAACAAAATAGAAAAGTAATAGAGAGAATCAATAAAACCAAAAATTGGCCCTGTCAATATTAATAAAGTTAACAAACTTTTAGCAAAGCTGATAAAGAAGACAAATAATTAAAATCAGAAATGAAAGTGGGGACATTACTATTGACCTTAAAAAAATACAAGGGATTATAAAAATACTGTGACTAGTTGTCAGCCAACAAATTAATAACCTAAATGAAATGGACAAATTCTAAGAAGCATGAATTACCTAAACTGGTTCAAGAATAAATAGAAAATCCCAAGATAGCTATAATAAGTAAAGAGAATGATTAGTAATTAAAAACCTCTCAATTAGGAAAAGTCCAGGATCAGATGTCTCACTGGTGAATTATATGAAACATTAAAAAAAAAAAAAAGGTACACCAGTCCTTCTCAAACTCTTTCAAAAAACAGAAGAGGAGGGATTACTCTCTAACTCATTCTGGGAGGCTAGCATTACCCTGAAATTAAAGCCAATTAAAGTACAAGAAAAGTACAGGTCAGTGTCTTTTATGAATATAGAAGCTAAAATCCACAGCAAAATATTAGCAAAGCAAATCCAACATCATATTAAAAGGATTATACTCTGTGACCATGTGGGATTTATGCCAAGATTCAAGGGTATATATCACATTAACAGGATGAAGGGTAAAAAACCCATATGATCATCTCCATTAATGCAGAAAAGGCATTTGACAAAACCTAACATCCTCTCATGATATCATGATAAAAACTCTCAGAACACTAGGAACAGAAGGGAACTTCAACAACATTGATCGGGCATTTATTAATGCCCCCCCCCCCCCCCCCCGTTACAGCACAATGGTGAAAGACTGAGGGCTTTCTCCCTGCAATTAGGAACAAAGATGATAATGCCTACTTTAGCCACTGGTACTAAACATTTTACCAAAAATTATAGCCAAAGCAGTTAGACAAGAAAAAGAAATAAAAGATACCCAATTTGGAAAAGAAGATGTAAAACTATCTCTATTCACAGATGACATGAGCCTATATATAGAAAATACAAAAGAATTCACAAGAGAAGCCAGGTGCAGTGACACGAGCTTATGATCCCAGCTATTTAGGAGGCTAAGATGGGAGAATCACTTGAACCCAGGAGTTAAAGGCCAGAATGGGCAACATAGTAAGACCCCATCACTACACCCCAAAAATTCTCAAGAAAGCTACTAGAATTAAATTCAGCAACGTTGATGTTGAAGAGTATATCAACAAGCAAAAATTAGTTGTACTTCTGTATATCAGCAATGAATACTCAGAAAAGGAAACTAAGAAAGGTCCATTTATAACAGTATATAAAATAATAAAATGTCTAGATGTGAAAGACATGGACATTAACAATTACAAAACAGGCCAGGTGCAGTGGCTCATGCCTGTAATCCTAGCACTCTGGGAGGCTGAGATGGGTGGATTGCTTGAGATCATAGGTGCCAGACCAGCCTGAGCCAAAGGGAGATCTCATCTCTTAAAAAAAAAAAAAAATAGCTGGCATTGGGGTGGTTGCCTGTAGTCTCAGCTACTCAGGAGGCTGAGACAAGAGAATTCCTTGAGCCCAAGAGTTTGAGGTTGCTGTGAGCTACTATGCTGCAACATTCTACTGAAGGTGACAAAATGAAACTCTATCTCAAAAAAACAAAACAAAACACTACTGGGCATGGTAGCTCATGCCTGAAATCTCAGTACTTTGATAGGCCAAGGTGGGTGGATTGTCTGAACAATCTAATCCACCCAGGCAGGAGTTCAAGACCAGCCTAAGCAAGCATAAGACCCCATCTCAAAAAAATAGCCAGGTGTTGTGGCAAGAGCTTGTAGTCCCGGCTACTTGGGAGGCTGAGATAAGAGACTCCCTTGAACCCAAGAGTTTGAGGTTGCTGTGAGCTATCATGCCATGTCACTCTACCCGGATAACAAAGTGAGACTCAAAAAAAAAAAAAAGAAAAAAGAAAACTAGAAAATTGCTGATAGAAATTAAAGAAACCCCAAATAAAGAAAAGACATCCTGTGTTCATGGATAGGAAGATTTTATAATGTTAAGGTGTCAGTACTACCCAGTTCAGTCTACAGATTCAGTATAATCCCTATAAAAATTCCATAGCCTCTTTTGTAGCAACGGAAAAGCCAGTCCTCAAATTCATAAGGAATTAAAGGGGCCCCAAATAGCCAAAACAATCTTGAAAAAGAACAAAGTTGTAGGACTCATCCTTCATGGTTTTTAAAACTTACTGCATTAGAAGATAACGGCATTTCCATAAAAATAAATAAAATGCATACAGTAATCAAAACAGTGTGGTACTTGCATGAAGATGGATATACAGACCAGTGGGATAAATTGAGAGACCATAAATAATATATGTCCATCCTTATGAAAGTACCAAGTGTCCATCCACAGAGGAGTGGAGAAACAAAATGTACATATGAATACATGCAGTGGACTACCATTCAGCTATAAAAAGAAATGAAGTTCTCATAACATCCATCTACAACATGGATGAACCTTGGAAACCTCATGCTAAATGAATTAAGCAGGACAATACTGTATGATTCCTCTTATACAAAACATCTGGAGTAGGCAAATTCATAGAGACAGAAGGTAGAGTAAAGGTTACCAAGGGATGAGGGGAGCAGAGAATAGGGAGTTACCACTTAATGGTTACATAATTTTTATTTGGGGAGGTAAAGTTTTGGAACTAGATAGTGGTGATGGTTACACAATATTGTGAATGTAATTAGTACACTGAATTATACCCGTTAAAATGGTTCAAAAGATCTGGGTGCAATAGTAGCCTGCCTGTAGTCCTGGCTACTCGGGAGGCTGACAGGGATTGCTTGAACCCAGTAATATGAGGCCAGGCTGGGCAACGTAGTAAGACCCTGTCTCTTAAAAAATACTAAAATGACAAATTTTATGTTATATTTATTTTACCATAACAAAAATAATTTTTAAATGTACATATGGATAGGACATAGCTACAAGGGGGACTCTACTTAACAAATTCAAATATTGTGATTTGGTGGTTTGTATCTTCACATTAACCTGAAAAAAAAGTACATATGGATAATTTTGTTTGAGTTATTGCTATAAGTTATGGAAAAAAAGAATTGTTTTTATTTCCTGGAAAAGGGAGATAGTTTTAGCTTTAGATAGCTGTACAAGACTCTTGGTTAAGCTTTTTGTCAATGTCAGTCAGTGTTAGAGATAATTGATTTGTACCAGGTTAATGCCAGCACATATAATGCATGCAATATAAGTAGACTCAGGATTGGCCAAGTAGTTCTTCTTTGTCAGTATTGTAATTCACTAAATATCTAGTTCTTATAGAAGACCTTATCAAAGTATGAATGTTGACACTGCAAAATTTAATGCACATTTATTCTTTCTTGTGAAAGAACATTTGAAGCCCGTTTTTGAGGAAACTTTGACATTTCTCTCTATAGAAACCTATTAGAGGCCAGGCATAATTCATAATTCACTATATATATAGCTATATATAAGAAAATATTATTTTTATATATTTATAACTATATATGAAAAAATTCACTTAATTCAAAAAAACTATATATATATAGTTTTAGTGAATTTAGTTTATAGTGAATTATAATTCACTTTATATATGTAAGAAAAAATTCACTTAATTCAAAAACTATATATATATAGATTTTTTTGAGACAGAGTCTTTCTCTGTTGCACAGGCAACAGTGCTGTGGCATTGGCCTAGCTCACAGCAACCTCCAACTCTTTGGTTCAAGCAATACTCCTGCCTGAGTCTCCTGAGTAGCTGGGACCATAGGCACCTGTTACAATGCCTGGATAATTTTTAGT
>CAUYQV010023190.1:0-11039 GCA_963574575.1 Galagoides demidoff | reverse complement strand
GGCCCGCCAAACAACAACGATGGCTGCAACCAAAAAATGGCCGGGCGTTGTGGTGGGCGCCTGTGGTCCCAGCTACTTGGGAGGCTGAGGCAGGAGACTCGCTTGAGCCCAGGAGTTGGAGGTTGCTATGAGCTGTGATGCCATGGCACTCTTCCCAGGGGGACAGCTTGAGGCTCTGTCTCAAAAAAAAAAAAAAAAAAAACATGATAACAAACTCCTTTACGAAGTCAGATAATTCACACATTCATCCTAGAAAATGTGCCACGTAACCCATGGCTGAATGTCTCCATGGTCACCTGATGGCCGAGGGGCGTACTTTGAAGGTGACCGTAATGATACACAGCCACGAGGGAAGAAGCATGATTCCGGGATGCGCATTTTCTAGTTCATTTTCACGAACTTAATTGTCACATCTTGTTCGTTGACAGCTCTGATGGCCGTGCCAGAAACACAGTTCCCAAACTGCTTTGAAGGGTGGAGTAGGGACTGGCATCTAGGTAAGTTCCCGAGGGGAATACCTTAAAGGCGATTGCAGCGATGCTGGACAGTGAGGTATGTAGCACTTTTCCTAAGACGAGTTTGTGAACTTAATTGTCAGGCCTGGTGCATTCACAACAATGGCTATAAGAAAAATTAGGGCTAACACTGTTGGGGAAGATACAGACGAACGGAAACACTTGTTCGCTGCTGGCAGGACTGTAAGAGGTTAGCCGTGTGATACAGGATAGCCATCGTAGAAGTCAGTTTGGCAGTAACTTAGAGTTTTAACAAATGCACTTACGTGACCCCGCAATTCCACTTTTTGTGATCTACTCAAGAGAATTAAAACATGGGTCCATACAAAGAATGTATATATTCATAGTGGCATTTCCATAATAGTCTCAAACTGAGAACCGTCTAAATGTCTATGAACTGGAGAATAAACACGATGAAACACCTGTCAAAGAAGTCCAGTGCGAAGGACTACAGATTATATCGTTTCCTTCATATGAAATGTCTGGAAAAGGTGAATTTGTAGAGAAATAAAGCTGAACGCTCTAGGCCACTGTACATTTTGAAGTAATAGCACTGATGAAGATTCTTTAAAATTTGATTTCATGTTTCATGAAAAGAATAGCCACTTCACACATGTGAATTATTTTAAATCGTTTTTCTTGTCACTCCCATTAATATTGTGAATGGATAGCAAATTAAAAAAATAAGTTGATCTGCTGAGATAGTTTTCCCAGAAGAACATAAAGTGTTTAAATAAAAGACAGAGTCTTTAGGTTATGATTTTACTAATTCTACTAATTTTGGCTACTGTAAAGGAAGGAGGATGTGAAGCTGGGCTGGGTGGGCTTCAGTGATGGTGAAAGCAGGCAGCATCCGGGGTGGGCAGGGCTGGGGAGAGTCCCAAGCCCCAAGAGGAGCCTGCTTGGGAGGCAGTGGCAGCTGTGTTGGGGTAATACCATGGCACTTTGAGGGGCTGCTTCAGTCTCAGAAAGGGTGTGCGACCCACTGTGAGGCCCTTCCTGGAGCAGTTTCACTCCGTGGGCTCCTAACAGCTCCCTTCATTAGTTTCAGAGCTTAAAAGGGTTCGGGGGTCTCCCAAGGCCAGGGCGATTCCACACTGGGGCTGTAGGCCCAGAAGCCACTGACTCACCCTCTCCCCACGTTGGGAAGTCACTCCTGGCTCCCGGCCCATCCTGAGCTAGCAGGCTGCCTCTTTCTTTTCCTTACTTGTTTTTTATATCTCCTGTAACTTCTCTGTTTAAATCCGACATTCTCTCTTGAATAACGTATTTGAAGTGACTACACACTATTTTGGTTCTTCTAAGTGGAAGACGTGGGCATGAATGCTCTTAGCCAGCCATGGTGAAGCCCCACATATAAGAATTATAAAAAATTAGGATTCTAACTATATGCAAAATGAACAGAAAATAACAGATAAACCATCAGCAATTTAATTGTTACAGAATATTCCAGTTGATATAATACATTGGAAAGTAGCATTAACCATAAGTATAGCTTTTTAAAATTTTTACTTATAGGTTAGAGGTATGTCTGAGATTTACTTCATTTTAATGCCAAAAATGTTGATGAATATAGTTAATAAAGAGTGGAAGCCACTTAAAAAGCTGCTGAGTCGTGATTGGCGTGTGGATGTTCATTGTACTCTTTTTTCTTTTTTTATTTCCTGTTTGATAAGACCCATAATAATTTTAAAAGATATAGCTGTTTGGTAAGGAAGTGTGTATTGAAGAATGACAAGGGAAAGCTGAAGTTTAATATGATTTTTTTTTTCTGGGGTGGGGAACTACTTTGTAAATATACAAACATACACATTTATTTCTCTGTCTCTACTTGTTTCTTCTCCCGTTAGAAATCTACCCATCCAATAATTCAATTTGTCCTGACGCCTGACTATTCTAAGGTGGTATACAGATCACTGTACAATAGAACACTATTTAAGGCAAGGCCAGAGAGACGAACACAGAAACATGTAACGGGAAAAAGCTCTGGGGCTCATTGACTACCACCTGAATTTTATAAGTGATTACTTCGAGGCTCAGTATATTCATTAGGCAACGTTCCCTGAGATCACACAAAGTTTCTAGTGACAGAGAAACATCCAAGATTGAAAAGTCTTTTTTCTTTTTTTTTTTTTTATGTCGTGTGTGATGGTTTATATAGACTTGATGTAACAAAAATATTTGTTTTGTTCCATCTCCTGGGATTGCGAATGTGACCCTGTATGTGATAATGGAATTGTCCTTCCCTATATTCTCCTACAAAAACTCTTTTACCAGCCACGGTGGACTGAGTCCATAGAGTTTTTCAGTAACATCCAATTCTGTTACATCCTCAAGCGCTGAGAGAAAAGGTTCCACACACGTGGAAGCGATTTAAAAGCAGGCCTTACAAACCTAAGTAACTTTGGCGGGTTCACTTTAGGGATTTTGCTAGAAATGGCAGTTTCTGTGGGATAAAAAGTATTTTGACATCAAAATATCTTAATAACTTCATAAGGTTGTCAGTTTTGCTTAGGAGAATTTTCTCCATCAAGATAAATTGTAATTTTTCTTCTGGTTTCAAAACGAAGGTCGCAAAAGCATCAAAGAGCTGGTGCCTAAGAAAGCAATCAGCTTGCTCTGCCTTAGTTATAACCATGTGGAAAATACTCAAAACTTTGACACTGCTTGTCGTAAGAAATTGTGTATAATTTGGAAATAAGGAGGCCGTATAGACTTATGGCTATTTGAGGGTCCCACCTGCACCAATTATAAGCTGTGTGATCTAGGAAAAGTTACTAAACCTCTCTGTGCCTATTTCCCTATCAGGTAAATGAGACTAGTAATAAAACCTGCTTTATAGTGTTTGGGTGAAGATAAAATTGCATAAATCATTTCACGCTCTCAGGCCAGTCCCTGGCAAATTGTAAGTGTTCAGTTAGTGCTAGTTAGTATTAGTCACTGTGTTATTTGATTCAACTATATAATAATTTCTGGTAAAAAGTTCCTTAATCACTATTTGCTAAGTTGATTAGACCACTCATTTCCAAATGTGTTGATAATTTGTGCCTGTGATTATTAGTTTCCTCTCCTTTCCTAAAATAGGACCCAATTTTGAGATGGCAAGGTGTTCAGGTATTAGATGACATATCTTGGTAAAGTCCCTTGTATAAACTTTGCATTATGAGATATCTGTGTATATATTATCTGGGATATTGGGAAGCCTGCTTAAAGGGAAATCACTTCCCTTGAAAGTGTTCCATGTCCCCCTCATCTCCTTTCCTCCTGTTTCTTGCCCGGAAAGAGAAAAGGATATCAAACTGCTGTTTTGGAACGTGAAGTATCCAAAAAGATGGAAGTCATGATTAAAAATGGCGGAGAAAAAAAATAAAATAGTGGCTCCACTGACATGGTAAAACTTCGTTACCGACTTGGCATTGCCTAAGTCCTAATTTCTAAAAGAAAAATGGAAAAAATAGAAACTTAGACTGTGTTTAAGCCTTAGTTATTTCAAGTTTTTACTGCTAGTTGTATGAAACTTTTAACGGATGCATCACCCCTTAGAAGGAATGTTTAAAATGTAGGTTCCTTGTTCCAGAGATTTTCGTCCATTAGAGCTTGGTAAAGGGCGAGGACCAGCTAGATTTGAAACAACTATATTAAAGCATACGATGATAAGTTTCTGGGTCGTGAAGATTTTGTTCCCAGGCTATAAATTAGCTTTTGTCAATTCCAGAAGGCAAATTCCTATGAAATGACAGAAGGGACAGTAAAAAGAACCACTGTGTGGGCATCATGCACACATTACTCAGACCTTCTGGGAAGCCTGATTACGACGAATGGGTCAATAGTCCCATTTTCATAAAGGAAATTTAGAGAGGAAAAAAAGACACTAGATGAACTTTAAAAAAAGTTCGGTGAGATACAGGTTTGGCAAGGAAGAAAAATAAGTTTTTATTTTGCCAAAATGATGGAATAATCTAGACATCTTCAACTCTATTGGGAGAAGTCAAACTTTTACAAAGAGATTCATTTTACGTGGTTGGTTTGTGGTTATCAGCGGAGCCTGAGGGCAAACTGGCTAAGCTGTTCTGCTGCAAAAGTAGCATGTTCTAAATCACAGTCATTTCAGATAAAATTTTTCAAAGATTAATGCTTAAGGCATGTTTATGTTAAAGAAAGGGGAACAATCATGGCTCCAGAAAATAATTCTCTTGAGTCATTTGCACACAAACATTTCTTGGTATGAAATGGGGAATATATGCTCAGAATGGCCATAGTCTATGAAAGTAATAAATGAACCTAAGAAATCAGCCAGTCTCAACGCTGGTAGTTTCATTCAGCAAGATCAAAAAGCTATTACCTGGTGTGATGAAACCTTTTCTGGGAACAAGGTCAGAGAGGGTCAGAATTACCCAGCAATTCAACCTTCATTAGCTCTCTTTCAAGCTGAAACCCACTTGGCTGATATTTTCATAGTACCTCTCTTTAATGGGGTGGTTACATCGAGATCCTGGGTAGTAAGTACAAAGTATGCCAATGTGATCTGGATCCATTTTGATACCTTCTAAACCAGAGCTCCAGAGCGGCAAGGTCAAATTTCCTTAACATACAACAGTTTCCACTTAGAGTAGGGCACAGAAGCCTGTTTTGGATGTCCAGGCACCCTTCCGAAGAGAAGAAAAATCCAGGGTTACATCACTCCGTGTGGAAAATAAAAAGCTTCCCGTCTCTCTTTAAGATGAGCGCGGACGCTGTCGTCCTTGGTGATGCTTTTCCGAGCCCTCATTACTATGCTGAGTGCTCTCACCCTTCTCCTCAGAGTTGACCGCGTGTCTGAGTTTGAAGCACTTGTGGGCCCTTTGGGATGAAAGAAACTTTCCTCGCTAAGTACCAGCCATTTTTATTGTTATTATTGTTATTAAGTCAATTCCCAAAGTCACATCCACGAACATGGCATTTTCCAGAATGACATATTGCAGCAGTGTCCTGGGAGATGCTGTTCAGCTGGCCGTCTTATGCCAGCCTCCTCAGTATTGCTTCCGTGCTGGTACTTTGGGGAACAACACTTCCCTTTGGTGTTTCAATGTGCCCACAGGTAGGAAGTTATTAAGGAGATAATGATGGGCAAAAGCAGGTGGCGGATACTTTATGACTGGCACATCTTCCACTGGGGGCATCTGTTGCTTCAGAGCGTGTATAGTCTCTGTGCATACAGACTGGCTCTTGAGAATAATGCAGGGTGATGATATTCAAACACATTCTTTGAGAACCATTAGAGTAATTGACTTAAAATATACCGTGTTCAGAGCCGTCAATTCCAAGAAACATGGCAGGTCTGTGGAAGCACGTCTTTCCAATTTAATTTCCGGAGGGAATTTGTGTAATGCTTTTTCATTAAGTGATGGTGAAATCTGCAATGTATATGTACGCCAGAAATTAGGCAATTGTGCAGGATGGGAATCCAGGGAGTAAAGTTAGCACCCAGATTTTCATAGCACTAAGGTCTATCATGAGTACGCATATCAAGGATATAACTCTCAAAATATTTATTCGATGGTAATGGTTGCTAACTCTGAAATAGGAGTTTCCTGAACAAAAATATCTGCTTCGGTTTCAGTGTGACATAATTTTGCATTAGAAAAAAAGATGATATTTTTTAGATGATATTTTTTATTTTTATTTTTTTTTTCTTTGAACCTGGTAAATGCTACCTATTCTTAGATAAGGGTGAGCGAGGTTTGGGGAGAGTGTTTAGTCACAGTGCAGGCTTATTTTAGAAGCCATTAGTAAATACCCCCTACAGCATTATTTCAGACACACTCTATCAACTAGAAAGGATAGAGGTGGCCAGGGGTTCCTTAAATAGGGTTAAATCCCCTGTTTAACCTACACATTCCTTTGGGGTCACATGTCCACATAATATGATGTTCTTCATAAAACTGGGGGAGGGGGGGAGCCCTGAGTGGCAGGCCCCATGGTATATTTATCTTTATATAACCTACCCTGACTCAGAGGGCCTCCAAGAAGAATTCAAATTGTATGGCCTGAATTTGATTTTGATCAAGCCGTAGAAAATGTGGGGTTTCATTTCAGGTGTTTTGTCCAACTAAAAATGGATGGAAAAGGCCCATTTTAGAAAATGCAGAGTAGATATATATACTATTTCATTTTCTCTTTTGGTTCTTTGAATATGAGTAGGCATAACACAGGTGTTTGTTTTCTCAGTAGAAAAGTTGAAAGCAAAAGAGAATTTGACCTCAAATTCCTTATGGAAAATTTAACTCACTCTTATTAAAAGAATTTTGGACTTGATATTTGATCAGAGTGGGGCCAATCATACCCTGTGTTGGCAAGGCACAGTGGCTCACACCTGTAATCTAGCACCCTGAGAGGCTGAGGGGGGTGGATTGCTTGAGCTCAGGAGTTCGAGACCAGCCTGAGCAAAAGCAAGACCCTGTCTCTACTAAAAATACAAAAAAAAAGCTGAGTGTGGTGGTGGGCACCTGTAGTCCCAGCTACTTTGGAGGCTGAGAGAAGAAGCATTGTTTGAGTCCACGAGTTTGAGTTTGCTGTGAGCTATGATATATAGCACTCTAATCAGGACAACAGAGTGAGACTCTGACTCAAAAACAAAAACAAAAACATCATACCCTATGTCTACTATCATTAAGAAGTAGTTGCCTATAATTCTTTTTTTTTATTAAATCATAAATGTGTAGATTATGTATACATTAATCATTTCTGGAGTACAGTGTGCTGATTTTGTATAGAATTAGGAGCGTTTAAATTACACAGGTCAATACATACCTCATCTCATTTACTTAATTATTGTGCCTATAATTCTTAAGAATTAATTACTAACCATTGATTTAAAAAAGTTTCCCTCTGCATAAATGGAAAGTATGTATTTTATTTTAAAAGAAAAAAGACATCACCAAATTTTATGTAGCATAGAGGCATAAAAAGGACTATATTTGTCCAATTGTGAGGAATATCTATCTCGGAATAATTGTAAAATTCAGCATGCTATGTCTGAACATTTATAAAAGACAATCCCTGCCCGACTTTCCCATCTTTTGGTTTTCCTATTTTTCCCTTTGATCCAGGTCAGAGAACTGTTATGACACAGTATTGACATTCTTCTTTGGACAATCAATAAATGTAACAATATCTTTGCTAACAGTGAAAATATGCAAATGATTTCATTTAGTTAGCTATGCTTTTGAGAGCCAAAATCATTCTCATCTCGTCCTCACTTCTTATATTAGGATAATTGAGAAAAGTTGGGCATGTATTCAACCACAAAATCAAACCTAAATGAAAAATTATGACTCTAATCGAATCCTGCCTGGTTCCAGATTGAGATTGGTCAAACTGTAACTTTCATCTCTCCATGAGAAAAAAAATCTAGAAATTAGAAATATTGATTGCATCAAATTTGGACCTGCACAGATTACCTAATCAGCAATAAAACTGTGATAGTCTAGAAACAACATATGGAAATAGCCACCGCTCTTTATCAGTAAGTTAATTATGATTTACTTGTGTTTCCATTTAGATATAATAAAAATGAGTAAAGTAAATGTTTCATTGAAGAAACATATGTTAAAAATGTATTATATTCTTATTGATAATCATTTCTTATATCCAGATTAACTTCAGTATTAAGTAGAATCTAATAAGAAGCCAAGATGCTATAGATAGTTGTAGATGATTTCTTTTTTCCAGTAATATTTTATTACTTTATTACAATGAATAAAAAGAATATTAAAAAGATAGTTTATTCTGTTTTCTGTTATTCCCTATCAGATATTTATTCATCTTTCTCGATAGATTGCGTACGATCCAATTTCTTTCGCTCTAAACTTATTTTTAAAAATAAAATAAACCACTTCTACTTTTGAAGCACCAATTACTCTTTGTTTTATTACCTTCTTTGTACTAATCCACCTTTTTCTTTCTTGCTTTGGTTAAATTAATTTGCAAATTCAGACCTTACATTTGACTTACACTTTTGCTGTTAAATACTGTCTTATCTTTCATAAATTGCCCTTGATAACTATTCATGACAACATCAAATACTCAGTAGAAATTAAATAGATAAAAGGAAGCAGATGACTATAGTTAGCTCTGATAGTACTATTTACAACAGGCAATTATATTGTAGTAATTCATATTTTTAAGAAATATGAATATAGGATATCAAAAGAGGTAAAGGAATACATGGATAGATTGCTATCTTTCTACAAAGTTGAATTTATGTAGCTTTAAAATAAATATTTCTAGGTACTTTGTAAATTTATCACTTTTGAATACACTTATTTCTCTGGGAAACAGGATGATTCAAAGTATGTTTGAACGGTTAAGATAGGAGTGGCAAGGTTACTATACAGGAAAGTGGAAGGTACATTTCTATGCATAAAGGAGAATCATGAAATTCTAATGTAACAGAATTATACAATTATGAGCTTATGGTAAATTATTTAAATTGGTAATTTAAAAGCTATTTGAGTCTAAATGTAATGAGTAAAAAGAAGGAAGCATATAGAAGTGGGGAAAGTCTTTGAAATAAGTGCTATGAATCTCTGTTTTGTCCCTTACTGATTATTCTGTTAGGTAGGTTACTTAATCTTTCTGAGCTTCACTTCCATTTTATCCAAAATGGGTAGAATAATGCATACTTATGATATTGTGAAATATATATTTGGTCCTTGTCCCATTTTTGTTTCCTGGCATACAACTCTGAAAATCACTGGAGTCTCCAAACTGCTGTCCATTTGTGGGCTAAGGTTGACTGGTGGCTACAGAACTGGGCTGGTCACCAGAAAGGCCTGGTGTGATTAGAGGGCCTGGACTCTCAGCACCACCCTTCTAAGCTCTGGGGAGAAGTAAGAGGATTAAGGTTAAATTGATACCGTTGGCCAGTGGTTTGATCAACCATGCCCATGTAATGAAGCCTCTGTAAAACCCCAAGAGGACAGGACTTAGCTTCCAGGGAGCTGAATGGAAGGAGGTTCCTGGAGGGTGGTATACCCAGGAAGGGCGTGGAACCCCCAGGCCCCTTTCCCACATCTCACCCTACATGTCTCCTCATGGTTTCCTTTGTAATATCCTTTATAATAAACCAGAAAACATAAGTAAACGATTTTTTTTAATTCTGTGAGCTACTCTAGCAAATTAATCAGCCCCAAAGAGGGGGTCGTAGGAACCTCAACCTGAGGTGTCAGTTGGTCGGAAGTTGGGGAAGCCTGGACTTGTGACAGGTATCTGAAAGTGGAGGGAAGTGTGGGGAACTGAGTCCTCCATGGGCTCAGACACTAACTCCAGGTGATGGTGTTGAAATTGCATGAGAAGACAACCAGCTGGTGCCCTGTTTGGTATATGGTGAAAAATGCCCACACTGGGTCACAGAAATTTGTCTTTTTGTATAAGAGCAGAGGAAAAACAATTTGAGTTTTTTCCAAACACTATGTAAAGTTGTTATAATAATTAAATGTGATATTATGGGTAGGCAATCAATACATTGATCTTTGGTATATCCTAATAAATCTAGAACAAACAAGACAGAGATCAAATTTCCATGATGCTAAACCACTGAGAAGCCATTTAAGAGTACTTCTCTGGCCTTTAGTGAACCATACAATTTTGCCTCAATTCTACTGTAACAGAAGTAAAGGCCTGAAAAAGGGCATTTTTTTTTTATTAAATCATAGCTATGTACATTAATACTATCATGGAGTACAGTGGGGTGTTTTCATATATAATTTGAAATATTTTCATCAAACTGGTTAACATAGACTTTATGTCAATTTTCTTAGTTATTGTGTTAGGACGCTTATACTCTACTTTTAGAAAGATTCACTTGTACCCTTGTAAGACAAACCATAGAAGTGATCCCTCCAATCACCCTCCCTCCACCCATCCACCCCTCTCCTCTCCCCTCCCCCTCCCTATATTCTTAGGCTATAATTAGGTTATAGCTTTCATATGAAAGCTATAAATTATTTTCATAAAAGTGCTGTGTACATTGGATATTTTTTCTTCCATTCTTGTGATACTTTGCTAAGAAGAACATTTTCCAGCTCCATCCATGTAAACATGAAGGAGGTAAACTCCATCTTTCTTTATGGCTGCATAGTATTCCATGGTGTGTGTAAACTACAATTTATTGATCAATTCGTGGGTCAATGGGCACTTGGGCTTCTTCCATGACCTAGCAATTATGAATTGGGCTGCAATGAACATTCTGGTACAAATATCTTTATTGTAGTGTGATTTTTGGTCTTCTGGATATATACTTATCCAGAAGTATTTCTAGTAGAGAAATTATAGGATCAAATGGCAGGTCTATTTTTAGTTCTCTAAGTGTTCTCCAGATGTCTTTCCAAAAGGAATGTATTAGTTTGCAATCCCACCAGCAGTGTAGGAGTGTTCCCTTTTCTCCACAACCACGCCAGCATCTGTGATTTTGTGATATGGGCTAATCTTACTGGTGTTAGATGATATCTCAAAGTAGTTTTGATTTGCATTTCTCTGATGATT
>CAUYQV010023189.1:0-14341 GCA_963574575.1 Galagoides demidoff | reverse complement strand
ATTTTTCTATTTTAGTAGAGACAGGCTGGTCTTGAACTCATGAGCTCAAGCAATCCACCATCCTTCCTCCCAGAGTGCTAAGATTATAGGCATGAGCCACCTTGCCAGGCCAGACTGGAAATTTTTTTTTTTTTTTTTTTGAGACGGAGCCTCAAGCTATCCCCCTGAGTAGAGTGCTGTGGCATCACAGCTCATAGCAACCTCCAACTCCTGGGCTCAAGCGAGTCTCCTGCCTCCGCCTCCCAAGTAGCTGGGACCACAGGCGCCCGCCACAATGCCCGGCCATTTTTTGGTTGCAGCCATCATTGTTGTTTGGTGGGCCTGGGCTGGATTCAAACCTGCCACCTTAGGTGTATGTGGCTGGCGCCGAGCCGGGAACACTGTTCTTAAGAAATATTGAAACGCTGCTGTTCTTGAAGAGAGGAAAGACAATATTTGGCCAAAAAACAAAAACATTGTTGATTCAAAATCAAAAAGACTACAAAGAAGTTTTAGGAATCTTTTTTTTTTTTTTTAGAAGTTTTAGGAATCTTGAGCAATCACTTTTACTTGCACTCTCTTTTTACACGGCTGCAAAGAGTGATACAAATTCATGTCTTGTTAGGCTAAAAGAACTCCTTGAGTTAAACATGAAAATAAAATTCCAAGTGATAAAAAAGCATTATGTGGGGTGTCCATAGAGTTTGTGTGCAATCTCGAATTGGCAATCTTAAATTGCACACAAAGTCTAGGGACACCCCCATATATAATGGCTCACTATTTCTTAACATATGTGAAAAAATGGTGCATCTCCTGGTTGACAGTATTTTTGATTCAATAAAATGTAGGAGTATTTCATTAAGGCTACAGAAGACTCTGCGATGTTTGTGTAGTCTCTAACCTAATTTGAAGTCAAATAAATACAACAAAATTGCATATAACCAAAGAGCTACCACTTTAGAAGTCCTGGTACTTTCATTCTGGAAAATAGTAAATATGTCAAGAATACTGAAGCTGTGTTTGCGTTTCAATAAAAGCAGCCAACATAAAAACTATTCCAAATAACTCCAAAAGCATTTTAAGGACAACCGAGCCTCCGGGTGAGATGAGACATTTTAATTTGTGAGTATGGAGTTTCACATCCAGGTCTCAGGGGAAGAACCACAAGTTTGGCCCAGTGGGAAGGCGGGCTGGAAGCCTCTGGCAAGAGCGGCTTCTTGAATGTCCTGAGCCGCAGTGGGCTAAGCAGACTTCAGACCTCAGGCGAACCACAATTGCCTCCTTTCCTCACCCAGCGCCTCCCACACATTCCCCGCTAGACTCTGTTTCCTTCTGGCAACCACCTGCAGCTTTCAAACCCCAACTTCCTCTTCTGCACAGCGCAGAGCTTCCAGACTGACACCAACACCTTTGACCTCAATTAAAAGAGTATAATTTTTCTGTCTGAACTTAACTTTCACTGGTGTGTATCCAAACCAGTGTGTAAATCTCTGTTTCTTTTCTTTTCATAAATTATGCTGGGGACTTGGCCAATATGTTGGCAGATGCAATTTGGGAGAAATGAATAAATGAACTAGGGTACCACTTGGCATTCTTTAATGTCAACTAGTAAAGCATATTGCCTGAGTGGCCACGTTCAGTGCTTCTCATTTCAGAAAACTCACAGAACCTTCTGCGATGGACAACAGCTATAGTTCTCTGCACAGCCTGGGTATCACCCAGTGGAGAAGAAGGTAGTTAAAAATCCTAGAACCCAGACTACGCCCCAGATCAATCCTATCAGAATTTCTAAGGTCTCAGGCATCTATGTTTTCTAAGCTCCCCAGTGATTCCCCTGTACAGCTGGGACTGAGAACCACTGCTCTAGAATTGCCTTGTCCAATATAAAAGCTTGTTGGTCATACAAGGCTACTGAGCACTTGAAATATAGCTGGTCCAGATGGAGATGTGTTGTGTGAGATCAGCACAAGATTTCAAAGACTTAGTAGGAAAGAAAGAATGGAAAATGTCTCATGGATAACCTTTTCACATTGATTACATGTTGAAATGACAATATTTCAAATAGGTTGGGTTAAATAAACTAAACCAAACTATATCATTTTTTACTTTTTAATATGGTTCCCTAGAAAACATACAAGCATATGTGACTTGCCTTTGTGACTCACAGTGTATTTCTACCAAACAATGCTACTTCTGAAGATATCTGTATAGGTCGCTAGCTATATGAATATGGGCGAATTACTTAACCTCTCTAAGCCTCAGTTTATGTACCTATAAAATGGGCATAATACTACCTCCATAGTTTTCAGGGCTTTTACCAAGTACTACGGGTCAAACAATCCAAATTCTAATCCTGGCTTCATTGCCTATTAGCTGCATGACCTTGGGCTAGTTATTATAATACTGCCTAGCGCCTCTGGTTTCTCATCTAAAAAATGCAGATAAATCTTTTTTTTTTTTTAAGATAGAGTCTCACTTTGTTGCCCTCAGTAGAGTGCTGTGGCATCATATTACACAGCAACCTCAAATTCTTGGGCTCAAGCAATTCTCTTGCCTCAGCCTCTCAAGTAGCTGGGACTATAGGCAACCACTATGATGTCTGGCTATTTTTAGAAACAGGGTCTTACTCTTGCTCAGGCTGGTCTTGAACTCCTGAGCTCAAGCAATCCACCTCCCTCAGCCTCCCAGAGTCCTAGGATTACAGGCATGAGCTGCTGCGCATGGCCTGGAAAAATGCAGATAAATCTTACATTTGATAGGCATGATCAGAGCTCAGTTGAGAGAGTTCACCAAATGGTAAGTAAGGATGTTATTAAGTAGATTGCCTCTATAAAGGACCTGGCTTTGTTAGGCCCTTCCCTATGTGATAAGGTCTTACAAATTTTTCTAATCTATTAAAAGCTCACTTCACAGTAATGAGTAGAAATACCCTCCATTAGTAGTAAATTAAGGGAGAAATAGGGATTTTTGTCACATGGTGAGCTGTTTGACCCATCTACCCCTTTGGTTACAGTTGAAAAGTTCTCAGAATTAGGATGACAGTGCAGCTGGAACCATCTAATAAGAGGGTTTGGAAATGCGAGGATAAAATTTTCAACTCAGTTTGGCCATGCCTTTTAGCATGCAACAAACTTTTTAATTTTTCTAGTGCCTCCATTCTGCCATTGCTCAATTATGAGTTCAAGAAAGACAAGGGATTCACCTCTGTCACTAAGGCACAGAAAATCTGAGTCATCTCTTCTGCTGTGAAATCTGGATGCCCCTGGAAGTTCTCACAAAAGTCCCTATTCTCGGCTCCATTATTATTCTGGCTTCTGGCAACCAGCAACAGGAACATGTGGAGACTTGGAGAAGCTTCAGGAATTGTTACCACCAAAGCTCACGTGGGTACGCCTCCAAACTATTCCCACTAAAGCCGGCTAGGATTTTTCTTTCCTCTCCTGTTTCAGGAAGTGGTTTTACAAAAATATGCAACCCTTCAGAACAAACTGCAAAGTAAAATACACTTATAGGCGCCACCCATGTAAAATGAGACCTGGGTGTGAGCAGGTGGGGAAGTCTCATTGTGGGTGTCTCCGTAGATCTTTCTCGGATGCACATATCCTGTGTCATTAGTCATGCCAACGGGCTTATATTTAGTCAAAAGAATCTAAATTTAGTCAATAATCTCTCACAGTAGAATATTTCTTTCTTCGTCCAACATGCAAGCTAACTCACAGGAAACTTTCTCTAATGTGTTGCAATATTTATGCTACCAACATGCCCCTTGCCTGCTTTCCTACTCCTGTTTGCAGTCAGTATTCCCGTGCATAGCATCTTCAAGCTGTTGCTCCACTTCTCAGAAACTTGAGCATTTCCTCCCACAAGTCAAAAGTCTTACAAATGAATTTCAACATCCTTCATCCGCCCATCTTGCTCCTGCCATCCCTCACCAACAGCCCTGTTCATTCCTTCTTTCCAACAAAGCCAGGCTACACGTATTCAGGCTCCCCCTTGGAACTTTACCCCAAGCACCTCAAGATTTGCAGTATCTCCCGTTCCCCACCCTTCCAGATTCAACCAAGAGCCCCTGTCTTCCAAATGGGACAAGCTAGCTGTATTGTAAACCACGTAGCATGTACTTATAATTAAACACTCTACTTTGTGCATTACTATTTTAGAGCGTTTGCACCATTTGCAAATATTTTTAACTACACCACAGCAAAAGCTGTATCATCTCCAGTTGGGAGTTGACTTTTAATACCCTGCTTCCATGATAAGCACACAGCAACACAGTAATTTTGCCTGAAAATATGTGGTCCATGGCATAGGCGATCTCCTAAAGCCTGTACTTAATCAGTTCAAGGGTTGGTACTGGCACAAATCTCCAAACACAAATCTCTGGTTTCATCTAATATCCTTATAAACACATATTAACTGGTGGTAATGTGCTTATTATCTGGGGAGTCTAGACAGTGAACTATTCAAAGATTTGGGTATAAGTGGACCCATGGGGCCATGTAATAGCCAACTCCATTCAAAACATCTGAATTAAGATGTATCAAGAAGCTAGAGTTAAATAAAACTATGTCCTGCTCCAGAAATCCTTACATACACCAGGGTCCCAAATCCTTTTTCTGCCCATATCCTTTGGACAGTCTGTTGAAATCTACAGACTGGTGTTAGAATAATGTTTGTAAGTACATAAAATAAGAAGCATAGGTTTACAAAAGAAACCAGGTATTTGGAAACACAGTTAACAAAACGAGTTCTTTTTTACTGTGTGGTATTATTTATAATATATGTGCTACTTCATTAACTTATTAAGTAACAAGATCTAATATTGAGTCTAATAATTACTATAATTTTAAAGTAGTGATGCATGCACATAACATTTCAAGGTATCTATAATAAGATTTTTAAAAATCATGATTCCTTTTGGTAACAAAGCTACAGGTGCTACTAGGAGTACCAGGGTTTGTTGCCCATATTCACGATTAAAGAAAATCTGAAGTTTTCATCAGAGGACGGTGAAAATAAAGGTGTGTTTTTTTTCCCCATTAATGTCCCTGAATTCTGTTGATAGCCGTCTCAGGGGACTGTAGACCCAAGTGAAGGATCCCCAAGGGATGAGAGAAAGAGAAAAGAGAAGAAAGGGAAATCAATGGGAATGTTTTCTAAAGTGGCCTTTTAGAAAGGATCTAAAACAGCCTAAGAAGGCCAGGCATGGTGGCTCATTCCTGTCATCCTAGCACTCTGAGAGGCCAATGCAGGTGGATTTATTGAGCTCAGGAGTTTGAGACCAGCCTGAGCAAAAGAGAGACTCCCATCTTTACTAAAAATAGAAAAACTAGCCAGGTATTTTGGCAGGCACCTGATCACTCGAGCCCAGGAGTTTGAGGTTGCTGTGAGCTATGACACCACAGCACTCTACCCAGGATGACAAAGTGAAACTCTTTCTCAAAAATAAATAAATAAATCATTAAAAAGTTTAAAAGCTGTAAAAATAGTCGGGCGTGATGGTGCATGTCTGTAGTCCCAGCTACATGGGAGGATGAGACAGGAGGATCGCTTGAGTCCAGGAGTTCTGGGCTATAGTGCGCTAGGCCAATACACTTAATGCAAGTGTATGCATTAAGTTTGGCATCAGTATGGTGATCTCCCGGGAGTAGGGAGCCACCAGGTTGCCTAAGGAGGGGTGAACTGGCCTAGGTCGGAAATGGAGCAGGTCAAAACTCCCGGGCTGATCAGTAGTGGGATTGCGCCTATGAATAGCCACTGCACTCCAGCCTGGGCAACGTAGTAAGACCTTCATCTCAAAAATAAATTTTTTGTTTAAATTCAAAAAATTAAAATAGCCTAAGAGGACACTTTCTCTTATTTTCACCAATTCCGCTTTTTAGGCCTGGTATGGTGGCTCACGCCTATAATCCCAACACTGGGAGGCCAAGGCAGGTGGATCACTTGAGCACAGGAGTTGGAGACCAGCCTGAGCAAAGTGAGACCCTGTCTCTACTAAAAATAGAAAAACTTGGAGTGGCACCTGTGGCTCAGTGAGTAGGGCCCTGGCCCCATATACCGAGGGTGGCAGGTTCGAACCCAGCCCTGGCCAAACTGCAACAACAAAAAAATAGCCAGGTGTTGTGGTGAGCACCTGTAGTCCCAGCTACTCAGGAGGCTGAGGCAAGAGAATCACCTAAGCCCAAGAGCTGGAGGTTGCTGTGAGTTATGATGCCACAGCACTTTACCGAGGGCAACAAAGTAAGACTCTGTCTCTAAAAATAAATAAACAAACAAACAAATAAACTAGCTAGGCATTGTGGCAGATGCCTGTAGTCCCAGCTACTCGGGAAGTTGAGGCCAGAGAATCCCTTGAGCCCAAAAGACTAAGTTTGCTATGCCACTCAAACCAGCGCAACAGAGTGAGACTTTGTCTTTAAAAAAAAAAAAAAAAAAGTTGGGCAGTGTCCATAACTCATTCTGTAGGGCGCCAGCCACATACACTGAGGTTGGCGGGTTCGAACCCAGCCCAGGCCAGCTAAAACAACAATGACAACTGGAACAACAACAAAAAAATAGCCGGGTGTTGTGGCAGGTGCCTGTAGTCCCAGTTAGTTGGAAGGCTAAGGTAAGAGAATCGCTTTAAGCCCAAGAGTTGGAGGTTGTCGTGAGCCGTGATGCCACAGCACTCTACCCAGGGTGACAGCTTGAGACTGTCTCAAAAAACAAAAACAAACCAAAAAAAAGTTGATTTAACCTTGTGACATTAACAGCAATAACAGATTCCATTTATTTAACCTTATGCAGAAGACTTCCCTTGCATCTCCCTGAATTCAGCCAACTATATCACCAGGTAAAAAACTGAGGCTCAGAGAGAAGTGACTTGCCCATGTCCACACAGCTGGTGTCAGAATCCCAGTGTTTCTTTTAGAGCCCAGACTTGAACCCCATCCTGCAAGTTCTTATTTTTCTTGTCTGTACCTTGCACAAGATCACACCACCAGGGAGTCTTGGAAGGGCTCAGCCTGCCTTATTGCCCCCATCACTTTCCTGCCTCCCTGAGGCCCAGAACCTACATGGAGAATGATTGAGGATTCCTCTTCCCCTCCTGTCAAGGGCAAGCCCCAGGTGCATCTCAGGACTCTTCTGGGATAGCACATAGAACTGCAGGCCCAGGAGGAGATGGAGAAAAGGAAAAGCCATTCCTCCCCCCAGCCAGCTGCCTCCACCACTACACCTAGCCAGGTATTCTTTCTCGCCTCTCTTCAGCAAGTATTTACTGAGCACCTCCTATTTAGCAGGCCTTGTGCTTGGTGCTAGAGTCACAGCGATACCCCAAATGGACAAGGTTCTGGCTGTCATGGAGTTTACCATCTGGGGAGGTGGGAATGAGCATAGGTGAGATGAGCAAGTAAGTGGGTACACAAGTAAGATCATTTCAGGGAGAGAGGACACAGATACAGAGGGACTGAAGATGGGGGTCAGGAGTTATTCGTAACAAAGGTGTACTCTGTCCCTTCCATAGCACTGAAATTAATTTGAGTTATTCCCAGATAGCTCACCTTCCTAATGGCCCACTTGAGGTTCTAAAGCAACACTGTCTGACAGAAATATTATCAGAGCCACATATATAATTTTTAATTTTCTTTTTTTTATATTTTTTAATTTTTAATTTTCTAAAATGTAGCTAGCTCCATGTGGGATTATGTTTCATAATATATTTTATTTGCCTACTATATCTCAAAATATTATCATTTCTACATGTCATCACTGATTATAAATGAAATCCATTCATTAATGTTTACTTTTTAAAAATGAAGTCTTTGAAATTCGATGTGCATTTTACACACACAGCACAACTCAAATCCTGTCGGCCACATTTCAAGTACTCAAAAGCCACATGTGGGCTCAGCACCTGTAGCTCTTGCACTGGGGCTGGCAGGTTCAAACCCGGCCCAGCCAGGGTCTACTGAACAACAGTGACATCTACAACAACAACAAAAAAGAAAAAATAGCCAGGCATTGTGGTGGGCGCCTGTAGTCCCAGCTATGCGGGAGGCTGAAGCAAGAGAATTGCTTAAGCCCAAGAGTTTGAGGTTGCTGTGAGCTGTGACATCACAGCACTCTACGAGGGTGACATAGTGAGACACTCTCTCAAATAGTAGCCAGTGGCCACCATATTGAGGTGACCAGTGGCTACCATATTGAGCTCTAGACTCTTGATTACAATATATACTGGGATACTTTATGATGTACAGATTATAATTTCTATGAGGATAATCTAGGGACTTTATTAGACTCTATTCTTCTATGTCCCCCCTGTGGCTAACACAGTGCTTCTTGCTAGATGTGAATGAAGAAACATAAATTCTGGTTGTTATTAACAACAATCTTATGACCCAACAGACTTAGAAAGACACATGACATGGTAGATCCCTGGATGTCAGAGTAGAGAGAGAAAGAAATATGATCCTTAATGATGTGGTTTAGCTGTTGGATCAACCCTTACCTGAAGTCCACTTCCTTCTCAGTTACATAAGCCAGCGTATTTCCTTTATTGGTTAAGCCCATTTGAGTTGGCACCTCTATTACGTGTGATTGAAAGCAATTGATGCCAAGAAAAAAAGTAAATGCTCAGTGAAAGACAATTTTCAAAGATCGTTTAGTATAATAATGCTATGCATTCCAATGTATGTGAAGCAAGTGCATTTCCCCAGAAGGAAATATCATATAACTCAGAATTAGCATAATGAATAGAGCTGGTTCTTACCAAGCATACTCACTTTATTTGTAATATGAACCACTGATGATAGAAGAACCACATTAAAGCTATAGGGGGAAGGATGGATCTTAAAATCAAAAGTAAGAGAAAAAAGTAAGACAAGGACACACACTGCGGATGGAAAGGGACACACGAGAAGAAAACCTAAAAGGCTTATCTGGTCCTAGAGATATATACACATTTTCCACAGAGCCTTCAGAGAAAAATTATTTGTATTCTGTTTTGACTTTTTTATTGTTATGGATACATAATAGTTGTATGGATTTTACGGGGTACATGTGACTATGTAATATTAGCATATGATGTATAATGATCAAATATGGGTAATTTGGATATCCATAACCTCAAACATTTACTATTACAGTAGAACCTCCATAGGCAACCACCTCCCTACATTGACCACCTCCTTACACCGACCTAATTTTTTTTTTTTTTGCAGTTTTGGCCGGGGCTGGGTTTGAACCCACCACCTCTGGCATATGGAGCCAGTGCCCTACTCCTTTGAGCCACAGGCGCTGCCCATTGACCTAATTTTAATACACTGGACCTGCACCACATGTGCTTGTCTGTACAGTAGGCCTAGTTCCTTATGTTGACCACCTCCATATTTTGACCAGTTTGTTACAGTCCCTTGGATGGTCAAATTACACAGGTTCTATTGTATTTTATATTGGGAACATTCCAGGCAGTGGGCCCGGTGACCTGGATGTAGGACTCCGCCACAGTGAGGAGCCCTGGCCCAGGTCGCCTGAGACCTCACACGAGCAATGCCTGCCAATTGCACAGCGATTTGCTGTAAGAACTGCCGGGGATGAAACAATAAAGACCAGAAGCTAAGTTTTTACCCAGAAAAGATTCTTCTAAAAAAAAAAAGTCCCAGAAAAAAAAATTGGAAGATGAGAAAGAAATATGCCTAAAAGCCAAGTCAGAAGAGTCATTGGCATTAAATGAGGCAAACAAAAATATAGTGAACACGGACACGCCCTCTGAATGGGCAGAATAACTTGATTCATCTGTTTGGTGAGAGCACCAGCTCCAAAAACAAGAAGTTTACACAGTAGCATATTAACTCTTAATCTAGTTAAACAAGATACCAGAAAGCCAGAATCTACCTTGGAAACAGTAGTTAACCAAGATATGGGTATAGGTGGTTTTCACATATCTTTTCAGAATCTAAACTCTACAACTCTTACTTTGACAACTTCAATTCCGGAAGGTGTTCAACAGTCTTTGGAAACCCGGGAAGTGCTTGTGTTGGAAACATTCCAGATCTACTCTTCTGGTTATTTTGAAATATCCCATAAATTATTGTTAATTATAGCCACCCTGTTGTGCTACTGAACACTAGATCTCAGTCCTTCTAACTATATTGTCAAACCTATTCCCCAACCCCTCTTTATTTGAAGTTAATCCTACCCGGCAATTGCTAAAAATTTTTTAATCTGACAACTTCCTCCTTCCCCTCACACTCCATGTGGTATGTACCCCCATCCAAGTTCAAATGGTATTTCAGAGAAATTAAGAAAAATATGAATAAAAACCTTTCCTTTTTTTTTTAAGACAGTCTTACTCTCTGCCCTGTATAGAGTACTATCGCATCATAGCTCACAGCAACCTCAAACTGTTGGCCTCAAGTGATCCCCTTGCCTCAGCCTCCTGAGTAGCTGGGACTACAAGTGTCTGCCACAGCACCAGGCCAGTTTTTCTATGTTTAGTAGAGACAGGGTCTCACTTTTGCTAAGGCTGGTGTCAAACTCCTGAGCTCAAGCAATCCACCTGCCTCGGCCTCCCAGAGTGCTAGGGTTACAGGCATCTGCCTCCATGCCCAGCCAAAAATAAACCTTTTCAAGTAAAATTATTTCATTTTATATTCCAAAAGTCTTCAGTCCAGGCCTAAATCTTCATGGAGCATTCCCTTGCCCACACAGGACAATAGTGATATAGTAATTTGTTACTTCTTGTGTGACATTAAAAACAGCCAACATGGTCTCAAAAAAGTAGGAATCTGGCTTGGCACCTGTAGCTCAGCAGCTAGGGCACCAGCCACATATACTGGAGCTGGCAGGTTCATACCCTTCCCGGGCCTACCAAAGAACAAATGATAACTACAACGACAAAAAAAACCAGATGGGCATTGTGGCAGGTGCCTATAGTCCCAGCTACTTGGGAGGCTGAGGCAAGAGAATGCTTAAGCCCAAGAGTTGGAGGTTGCTGTGAGCTGTGATGCCACAGCACTCTACTAAGGGTGACTTAGTAAGACTTCGTCTAAAAAAAAAAAAAAAAAGTAGGCATCTTCTCTGAGTGGGTACACTCAGTCTATACAGCAGACTCACTCAAAATTATAGCGGGTGAGTTTTCATTAGGAATAAAAAGCCCACCACAATGGATGGTTGGTCCTTATCATTCCCCCGTGCCCCACTTCCCCACTTTTACCAGTCTGACATCATTTGTTTCAAAGAACTTAATGAAGTCAAGGGTCAGGTTGGTACATCACCCTTATACTGTATACACAGTATGAGAAAAATGACACAACTCACAGATCTTCAATAACCTGAAATTCCGAATTGTTAAAATAACTTTACAGAAGCCGAACTGACGTTTTACTGTTTCTATTCTCTGCAAAAGGTGATTTGGCTAGGGTCATTGATAGAAAACACAAGATTATGAGGGGGAGGGAAAGGAGTATTTAATTACGAAGAACCACTTGAATCTCAGCTAGCAGGGATTTACCAATAAGTAACCAGGCTATGAATCACAATCATCTTTATCAGCTCATTAATGCACAGTCCCTACTTCATCTCATTATTCTGTTGGAGCTGTTTGAAAATAATAAACTACATTTCTTCTCAAAATATTGGCAAAGATGGCTATTCCCTAATAGAGATGATCTGGCCTCTCTTTGAGTCATCTGTCTTCTATTTGACATGAGTGTTCTAGCTCATTCATTGCCTCATGTTTCATAAGTACTCATTTGCTAAATTTCCATCTTCTCATTCATAAGCAAACGCGCACTATGTCATTTTCATGGTCACATGAACACAAATTTGGAGGGGGTTGTAGGATGGGAATTTGAAGACAAACACATGACCCCATTCAGCCTTTAAAAAAAAAATGTTGCTTCTTGGCGAGAACAAGAAATAATTTTATTTTCCAAGTAGAAATCTGAGTCTTATATGCCATTTAAAGAAAAAAATTCGCAAAGCCAGGTCGCTGACTTCAATAGAGGGCAATTTTTCATCAGCCAGGTATTTCAAATCCATTTTATTTCACAAATTGGACAGCGGTATCTGTGTGTTCCCTATCAGCCATAAGAAAATGGTATTCTTTTGATTGGTAGTATTGAGTTTTATTTTGAGATGTTCTCTCTTTTTATCAAGGGTGAGGAAAAAGATCTTGACAGTATTCAATACTTTTGAAAGCACAAGATATTTACACAAAGGATAAGACCAGAATAAAACTTAAAGCATTTGATAGACATCACTTCGTGAACCTTAGGACTATCTTTGAAACAGAACAAAAGGGCAAAAGACAAATATTTATTGAGGGCCTGCTATGTGCCAGGAACTAGACTGGGTATTTTATATAGATCATCTCCTTTAATCCTCAGAAGAAAACCTATGATACAGGTATTCTTATTTCCATTTTAAAGATAAGAAAACTGAGGTAACTGAGATCAGTAATTGGCCCAAAGTGACATAGAGGGCATATGAAAGGGCACTAGGATTCAAATCTAGCTCTTGAGTCTTCAAAATTCATGCTCCGACTGGTTTATAATAAGGAAAAAACTCATTGTAAAGTAGTAACACAGACATTTATTAGATAAATTATAGAGCATATAATAGATAAATTATAGAGCATATAGACCCATATAAAGCAGTCATGACAAATGATGGTACAGATTTTTATTGACTTGAGAAGATGTTCACAGCATGTCAAGTTAAAAGATTATAAAAATAGAATATATCATATGGTCCCCTTTAAAAGACATAATTTTAGGGCTGGGTGTGGTGGCTCACACCTGTAATCCCAGCACTCTGGGAGGCAAGTGGATAGCTTGAGCTCAAGAGGTCAAGACCAACCTGAGCAAGAGAGGGACCTCATCTCTACTTAAAATAGGAAAAATAGGCAGCACCTGTGGCTCAGTCACTAGGGCACCAGCCCCATATACCAAGAGTGGTGGGCTGAAGCCCGGCCCCAGCCAAACTGCAACCAAAAAAATAGGCAGGTGTTGTGGCGGGTGTCTGTAGTCCCAGCTACTCGGAAGATCAAAACAAGAGGATCACCTGAGCCCAGGAGTTGGAGGTTGCTATGAGTTGTGACGCCATGGCACTCTACCAAGGGTGACAAACTAAAACTCTATCTATAAAAAAAAAAAAATAAAAATAGGAAAAACTAGCTAGCCATTGTGGTGGGCACCGATAGTCTCAGCTACTCAGGAGGCTGAGGCAGGAAGATCACTTGAGCCCAAGAGTTTGAGGTTGCAGTGAGCTATGACACCACAGCACACTACTAGAGGCCAGAAAGTAAGACTCTGTCTCAAAAAAAAAAAAAAAAAAACCCAGAGACATATAATTTTATATGCATATTTTCATTTTAAAAGTTATTGTTGTTGGGTATTAGGATCTGAAATACATTTTCTTCTTGTTTGCTGATGGTTGGTCTACAATGAACTTGTAGTATCTGGATGGAATGATAGATGGATGGACAGTTGAATGAAGGTAGGTAGATAGACTAATAGACACATAGATATAGAATATATAAAGAAATGAACTGAAAGATCCAATGTTTAAGGAAAAGAAGTAAAGATTGTCAGCACAGGTAATGTTTGAAAGGCTCTATACACTTAAAGAATATCTAATCATCTGTAATACATTTGCAGAGTTCATTAAAAATTCTGTGTATACATCTGTAATATCAATATCTATACATTTAGAGACATATTATTTTATCATATACTATCTGTATGTATAAAAGTACATAAAGTCTTGGCTCAGTGACTGTGGCACAGTGGCTAATGCGCCAGCCACATGCACCAAGGGTGGCAGGTTCGAACCCGGCCTGGGCCAGCTCAACAACGACAACTGCAACAACAGAAAAAAATAGCCGGGCATTGTGGCGGGCGCCCGTAGTTCCAGCTACTTAGGAGGCTGAGGCACAAGAATTGCTTAAGCTCAAGAGTTTGAGGTTGCCGTGAGTTGTGATGCCATAGCACTCTACCCAGGGCAACGTAGTGAGACTCCATCTCAAAAAAAAAATTTTTTTTTAAGTATATAAAGTCTCATTCTCTATATGTATGCAATGTCTGTACATTTATAGAGAATAAGAAAGAGTAAACAGACCAAATGTAGCAAATAGTAACAATCGGGGAATCTGGGTCATGGGTTCATAGGAGTGCCTTATACAACTCGTTCAACTTCTCTAAATATGAATTATCTCTAAATGCAAAGTTTAAAGAACAGATTTTTTTTTTTTAGATGGAGCCTCAAGCTATCCCCCTGGGTAGAGTGCCATGGCATCACAGCTCATAGCAACCTCCAACTCCTGGGCTCAAGCGAGTCTCCTGCCTCCGCCTCCCAAGTAGCTGGGACCACAGGCGCCCGC